>VXAY01005799.1:1142128-1165993 GCA_013399855.1 Oxyruncus cristatus | reverse complement strand
CGGGGCCCGCACGTGCCCGGGCGGCGGCGGGAAGGGCCGGGAACGGCCCCGCATCGCGCGGGTCCGCACCGCTCCCGCGGGACGGGGATCCGCCGGCCTGGCCGCTCGAGCAAAGTTAGGGCCGCGATACGGACACGGTGTTGGCGCGGGTCGGTGTCGCTCGGAGGCTTTGGGCGGGTTTGGGGGGTTTGTTCCATTTTCGCCGCTCCGAGCACACGCGCCCCGGCCGAGCCGTGCGCGGCCCCCGCGCCGCCGAGCTGTCCCCGCCGCCCGGGATGTGCCGGTCCCTGGCTCGTGTCCCCGGGGGGACTCCGGGAGCTGGCGGAGAGACCCCCGGGAGGCCCCGAGACCCTGCCCGGCTGCTTTCGCAGACGTCTCTTGAGCCCGCAGCTCCCGGAGGTCGCCTGGTCCCGTACCTGCTCTGCCGCAAGAGATGGGGAGTGCGGGGTGACCCCGGCGCTGCGGGGATTGCACACATGGCTCTGGAGAGAGCACATGTTACAGCTGAACTAGGAAATACCATCTTTTCCCCCAAAAATGTGCCTCCCTCCAAAGTGTGATTTATGCTTGTTTAGAGTAGTGATGGGTCTCTGAGCCCATCTGTTTGTCTGCCTGTTCACACACATGGAATCTCTCTGCCTATGGTGATTGCCTATGGCGTTATTGCAGGAGAAGTAATTTGATAGGAAATATTGTAGCAATTACAAGTCCAGTGATGCGAGTTCCTGACACATTGTGACTGTCTTGCTGTCAGTTCTGTGTCTCCTTTTAAAGTTCATTTTCGTGAATCACTGTAAGTAACCATTTAACTTCTGCAGCATTTCTGCAGCTTTTACATTTGAGACGTCTCTTGACATTGCGTCAAACTCCTTCCACTGTTAGTTTTTTCCTGTCGACGTTTTTTGTGACAGTCATATTCTGTTAAGCAACAACAGAAAAAGAAGGAACTCCTTTTAGATAAGGGTGTTGCTGCCCCCGTTTCCTCTGGCTCTGAGCCTCAGAGACCTAAAAAAGTAAAGGGGCTGTGAGGAACTTCTATTATGATGGAAAGAGAGCATTTTCTGTGGGAAGTGAGATTTCTAGACAGAGCGTGAGTGACTGCTGTCACCCCAAAGGAATTGTCAGAGCAGAGCCAACCTTTTGCTTTCCTAACATCTGTGATGTATAAGACGCTTCTGCTTGTTTTGTTTTCCCCTCCTTCCTCTGGAATTCTCTTTCTTGACAAATAGGTGTTTTATGAGAGAGAACAGGCATAATTGGAATGTGAGTTTTAATGTATCTTTCCAAATTCTTCACTGTTCATTTTGTTTGGCGAAGAGCAGGTGAAGATGAATAACTTGGACTCCAAGCCCATACTGGGAAACAGGTTTTTTTGGTTGTACTTGCCTTCTGTAATCCTGCCTAAAAAGTTTTATGTCAATCTATAACACTGAAATGTACATTGGAAATACTGAGCTTACACTGGCTTTTCTCATTTCATGTAGTAATGGAGTCTGTGCTGGAGAAAATAGTGGGAGATTCTGAGCTTTCTCCTGCCCTCTGCTTTTGGGCTTTATTCACTCCTACCTGTTGGTCTGAAGGCCTCTGGCAATGGCCTGAAAGAGCTTTTTGTGTACTGAATGAGCTATTGCTTTCTCAGAGTAAAAAATACTCCCCATATTTTTGTTTGTATAGGGATAGGAGCCAGAAATACCCGTGTGGGTTTTCCTCCTGCTGTGCCCTCCTTAGCTGTAAAATGGGGTGCTTACCAGCACCCTGTGCACCTGCAGCTTTCTAGATGTGTAAAAGACTAAGTAGAGGACATATTTTAACATCTTCTCCTTTACACGGTGCCGAATATATTTAACCTCAAAGCTCTGAGAAGTGTATCGCAACAACCAAGCTGGCAGTACAGACCAGCCGCCGGGACTGCTGCAGCCAAAGCTGGGGCAGGAGGGAGAAATCAAATGTGTTCAGTCCGAATTAAAAGCGGGAAAATGGACTGTCCTGGAGGAGCAGAGGAAGATTTCACAAATGAAATTACAAAAGTAGGAGTCAGTGAGACCTGTGGGGCTTGTAGGGCTTTTGCTCTGTCCTGAATGAAAGCTTAGTTGGGATCCAGTCCTTACAGAAAATGAATTTAACAACCCAACTTGTGCTTTAGTTTTTGTCACTCTGATTCGCTTTTCTTAGATGTTCTTGTTGCAGAAGAGGTTGTTCGTGGTGATCTCCAGTAAATAGGAACTTCATTTCAGAAGCTGGGCTCATCTTCACCATTGAATGATTGTGTTTCTAATTGCAACTCCCGCAGTTTTGCTACATCTCAATCCTTGTGCAGACAGGCAGTGCTCATGGTTCTCTATGGTTTGAGCACAGAATTGTGATTAAGGAAGTCGTGAACAGCCATTCTGCCCATGACACACACTCCTGCATTTCTGTGGTAAACTCACTTAACCAGTTGTTTTACCTTTTATGGGAACACGCTGACTAACTCAGTGTACACCTCTTCAGGTGCTTGACTGGGTTGTTTGTGGCATTTGGCAAGAAAAGCATGACCCACTGTGGCCCTGGTTCCAGGACAGAGGCGTGAGCAGAGGAGGCTCACACATGTCTGTGCTGCACTCCTGGACTGGACAGGACGGCCTTTTCAGCACAAAACCAGTTAAAGGTTGTCTAAATGGGCAGCATGAACACTTTGTCCTGTTGAAGGCAGAGGCCTTGGAAGTGGCTCTTTCTGTTGCTAGATGCTGTTAATGCTGTGTTTATTGTACTCACCCTTCCTTTGCAAAGCTTTCAGGACCAGCACATGGCAGTGCTCAGCAAGTTCTGTGGGTGTTTGCACTGGTAGGTCTGTGAGTGCTCCAAGAGATAAGTGCAGGTTATCTGAGGCTGAGGAGAACACGGATTTGGTGTGTCAGCATCGGGCAGCCCTGGGATGGCTGAGCTTGCCCCACACACCAGGTGCTCTCAGGCTGGAAGAGCAGTGTGTGTGTGCCCAAGCTGTGTCCTTGCCTTCTCCCAGAGGAGAGAGACTGGCCCACAGAGGGCTCAGAGGCTGCTACAGTGCAGGGATGGGCTGTGTGCTGGGGGAATGCCCTGGACCCTTCCCCTGGTGCTTTTGAGGACTGGGAGGGCGTGGGCTGCAGGGCACGTTGGTGTGATGGCGTGCAGTGGGTCTCTGCCACTGGTGAGCTCCATGTTCACTGTAGGGCTGTGTCTCCAAAGCAGAGCGGAGGGAAAAGTAGAGTCTCTAGGAGGTAGAAGAGTGTGTTCAAACTGAGAGGTGGTGTTAGTACTTTTCCTTTTGAAGAAAAAAAACCCAGAAGCCAAAACATTTGCATGCAAAGTCTAGATTTAGGTCTTTAGGACTTTAAAGTCACAGTGTTTTTTCCCCAGCAGACTGGAATTGCTGCAGTGTGTCTAAATTACATTGAAAATGAAGCTGTATAAAATACTTTTTAAAAATTTCCTTGCAGGTTTGGGGGTGTGTGGAGGTGTGTGTGTTTCTACAGCCAGGTTGGGAACTGCTGTCTTTAGCTGGCTGAAATGTGGGGCAGGGAGGACCGAGGAGGTTCTCTGTGTGGGACCAGGTGGCTGTTCTAGAGCTTGTAAGTGAAATTTTGTTTGGAAACAGAAGAGCACAGGGAGTTATTTTTACTAGTGGATTGAATGCAGAAGTCTGTAATGCTGTCAGACCCTTTTTGTGGGTAGATAGATCTTTTCTATCTTGCCTTATTTTTTATATACATTTTGGATTGGATCAAGATTACTTCAAGTTCTAACCTGTGCTAAGGACTTCAACATCTGGATTCGCTGTAAGCACTGTTGCTGTCCAGGCCTGAGAAGTCTCTTGGATTGTTTTTTAGCATTTTAAAATATTTCAGACAAAAGTATTTTTTTTAATTCAGTTAAAAAGTACATGTGGCTTCCAGTGTTTAGTATTGTGACATGGCTTATTACATGGCATGATGCAATAAATGGCAAATAGTTTTATGGTGTCAGTACAATTAAAGAAATTAAATTTCTAAATTGTTTACTTCAGCTTGGTGCTACTTTAAGTGTCTGCTCTCAGAGATTCCAGGCAGTGAACAGCTGTCTGTCGCAGATGGGAGAGGAAAAAAACCCTCCCCTTAGCTTCTTACTCCTAAAAAGGTTTCCACACAAACCCAGTAGTAACGTAATACAACCTTTTAGTCAAATTTGAGTTTCCTGTTACACTTTAAGTGAAGCAACAGCACAGTCGTATCTATTTGAAACCAAATGGTGTAAGTGAATGCCACTCGAGGAATTTCGGGCTCCAAAGCATTCTTGAAACCTCACAGATGCTTGTTGAGCAGTCAGAATGCATTATTTATTGCATCTTAAAAGAAAAAAAAGCCTTGCAGGTAGTTCCTGACTCCTGTTGTGTGCTGTGTTTTGGGAAGATCGGGTGGTATTGTCTGTCCTGTGCTTGTACTGGAAATCAGGTAGTTTAGAAACTATCAAGGAAACAAGAAGCAAATACACATTTTTAGTATAGTCCAGGTGCAATGAAGTCTGAAAAAGAGCAGGTTTGGGGCTGAGTGTTTTCTGCTGAGATCTTAATATGGCAGGAGTGGAGTTTGTGCACAGAACTGCGCCAAGTTAAGTTTGAGATTGTGAATTGGATGTGCTGGTTTATTACTCCATGAGCTAATTCACCATGGCAATTATAAAACTTATTAAAATAGTTATGACATGCCTGATCACAAAGTGCAAGAGTGGTAAGATTGTTCTTTCTAAATGAAAAAGTTGTTGTTGCTGGCATCCAGCTTTTCCCCTTAAGGTGGTTTCCTTTCTATCTTTTTTATTTTTTTTTAACCCCTCTGGGATATTAACAGTCATTTTACAGTCCCCAGGCATTTCTTAAAGTTTTTGTGCTTATTGGCTTTGGGTAACTTTGTTCCCTAGTTCTGGACTCCAACCTTTGTATTGTGGCTGACATGATGAATCAAAGGAGCTGTCAGCCCATCCCCTGCCCTTGAACAGACCTCGGGCACCGACCCAGACAGATCAATGCGTTGGCTTTTTCGGAAGGCAATTTATTTTCTCACTTTGCCCAAGTGTGGCTGGTTTGGGGTGCGGTGTGACGCTGCTGTGCTGTCTCTGGGGGCTGGCAGTGCCGTGCTCTGTGCTCGCTTCCGCGGGGTTTGTGTGGCTGCCCCTCCGCACGGGTTATCTCAGTGTAGGGTGGAATCGGCTTTTTGCTTAATTCAGCGGATGGGGGATTGTTTGCGTAGCATCAGTTGGAAATTTTGTTGAAATGTTTTTCCAAGTGTGCAGACACTGCTGATGCTGTTCCAGAAAGCCCTTTGGGAAATGGGCCTCCTGGTTAGAGGTCAAATCCCCCGAACTGAAGAAGCCAGGGGCAGTAAACCCGAGTGTGGCACTGCCAGAGAAAGGGCAGAGATTCCCCTCTGAGCAGGGGGTGATAAGCTCTTCTCCCCAGGAGCGGCTGTCGGCAACATCCCCTCAGCCACGGCAGCACCGCCAGCACTCAGCTGAGGGACCTTCCCGAGGAGCTCAGTTCAGTGCATCACCCCACCTCCGGGGCCCGAAGACCCCTGGCTGTTTGACGGGCTGGGACCCCCAGGATGGCCTGTGCTGTCCCTCTGGGGGAGGCTGTGGCTATCCCGCTCCCCCACACGCTGTCCAGTGAGTCACGGTCCCTCACCTCCTGCGGGCATTGCGGGGCGCAGAACCCGCACTGGGGGGGCTGTGACCCCGGCCCGGCCCGGCCTGCTGACGGAGCAGGTGTTGCTCCACACCCCAGGGAGGATTTGCAAGTGTTTCATTTTGCAGAGCTCAGTGACAGATCGTGCTCTCGGGTTCCCTTTGTCGTGGGGCTTTGGGAAGTGCGGTGCCGTGGAGCTGTCAGGCCCTGCTGGCAGCACAGGCGGCTGCTGCAGGGCTGGGATGGCTCCCTCCGGGGCCCCTGGCCAGGAGGTGGCCTAGCCAGGCTCCCTTCCCAAACAGCCCCGTCTCCTGCCTCCACTGGGGCAGGAAAATACGCAATTTTCCTCTTTCCGTAGAGCCAACTGTCCTCTTTGACTTGGGAGAGTAACTTTTTCCTTAACTTAGTGGTTTTTAAACTGTGGAATTGGAGATGAAAATTGCTGCAGATGGTGCAATAATTGGGGAATGTTGACCTGCAGCATGGATTGCAACTTCAGGGCACATTCAATACAGTCCTTTCAGGAATTTCACTTGAAGTGTCTTGTCCTCTTCTTAACCTTGTGGACACTTATTGCTGCCGTCCTGAAAAGGTGTGGGTTTTCTCCTTGTTGGAACATTCTGTTTCCTGCTTAGGGGCACTCTGAATGTCAGGCCTGCCCTGGAGGGTTTGTGGTGGCTCTGGTTCTCGGGGCATACATGTGTCGTTACCGTGACAAGAGAAGGGGCTTGGGGTAGAACAGACATCACACGTGATCCCCAAAATTCCTTCCTCTTTCATTCATGGACTTTCTGCTTCATTCTTTGTGCTGTTGGTGTTTCATCAGCTCTTCTGACAGAGTTGTAAAAAAATGAGCCTCAGAAATGTAAAACTGGAACAAAAAACCCCCAAGCAACCTTCAAAAGGTTTTAAATATATATGAATGTATTCTAAGGAAGCAAATAAGTCACAACTGTGTGTCTGTGTTACCCTTTAATCAGTTGGGAAACCTAAGTGGTGACTCTCAGCTGTCAGTGTATTAAGAACCAGCGCTGCCTTTTGTGGAGTCTGTATATACTGAACTCGGGGCCGTGGAGTAAATATTCTTGCTGTGTTTTCATAATCATTCCACTTAGAGTAAGCGCTGCTTGGGTGGGTATTACAAATCTGTTAATCTTTATGGTATTTATAGGGTAATTTTTAACTCCCTTGAGCTCTTTACTTCCTTGTGGGTCAATTACTCAATTTATAACGTTATGTCAGATGTAAGAACTTGACCGTCCAAGGGTAAACAGTGTTGGGATGGTTCTCTACCTGTGTTTGCTCTTAGTTCTTTGTATGTTAAGGTATGCAGTAACTTACTCTGTGACTAACTGACTGGGATTTCTTCTGGTCCCCCTGGTTTGTGCCCTCCAGGGCTGTGGTGACTCGCTGGAGCAGGGCAGGTCCTCCCCATGCCATGTACCTGTGTGTGAGGAACTGCCCAGCCCCATCAGTGCCCGTGTGCTGACCAGAGCTGGGGGGAGCAGACCTGTCTTGGGAAGCAAAATGGACTTTTTCCAGCTCCCTCAAACAGGTGAATTCCTCTTCTAACAGCACAGTATCAGTGTGAGATCAGTGTGGAACCTTGTCAGTCCGGGAGGCAGGGAAAGAATGCAGGGTGGGCAGGAGAGAAGCCTTTTGTTTCCATGAGTAAGCTTTTGGGTTTTAATAATCTGATACTACTGAGTTTGTGCTTTAACACTGAAGCTTATTAGAGTAATAGAAGATTGTTATAGAGGGCAGAATACAGTGTGAAATGTGATTTGTCTCTTCTAACTAAATGTGCAAGCTCTGTATAATTTTCTTGAAAGGTTAATTCCCAGCTTCTCTTCAGAACATTCTGTGCAGGCCTTTCTGTAGGGGAAAAAAAAAATGGACCCAATTTAAATAGACAAGTCTTGTGAATCTTGAAAGAATTTGGGCATTTAGCCCAGGAAAGGGAGAGTTCTCTGCAAGAACTTCATTAACCCTGTCTGTCATCAAAATAAGTAATAAAAGTAGCTCTCCAGACGTTATAAAGAACAGATCCTCTTTGTTTTACCCCGTGGCCTTGATCTGCAAGGTACTAGTGAATCGTTGTTCTTTAAGGACAACTGTGCCCATGCAGGAAGGGAGATGGAGATGTTGCATACAGGGGTACAGAAGTGGGGGTATGAACTGCATTAGTATTTGGAAAACTGGTGCTGCTAGTTCTGGATGCTCAGGAATGTGCAGGGAACCTGACTTGTATTTAGAAGCAATATTGATAATAGCCTTATTTAGCATATTTTGGGGCAGAAAAAACACAAACCTATTTCTAACGTAGCTATTTTTTTAAGTAGGAAAATGTGAAATCCTTTTACGCTGGGAAGAGTTTGTGCTTCCGTTTGGCTGTTCCTTGCAGGATCCAGATGCTGTGCAAGCTCTTCCTGCAGTGCCAGCATCTGGTGCCTGCAAGGTCTGGGGAGGGTTTTATGGGGCGGCTTTGAAGTTGCCTTTGGATTTGGATCACATGGATCTTTGCGTTGGCTGGGCTGCACAATTCTCAGCATCATTTCCTCTTCCTTCTGATTATGGGAAATGTAAATACTTCAAGCTGTTGTCCTGGTGTTTTGAAGTTGGGTGAATATGTCTGTATCTTGCTCCGTTCCCTTTCCCTGGATTTAAGACGGATCTGGTGTCTATTAAAGACTCCCACTGTTGGGTGTGGAGAGAAGCTGCACGAGCAGAGTTGGTTGCAGCAGGTTCATGGATTTTGAGCCCATCTGACACAGGCTTGCTCTTGTACTTTGATGTACCTGAGCTTTCCTTGCACGTTTGAGAGATTACAGCAATATTTCAGAAGTATCTTTGTGAGGTTTGCTTCGTATTTCTCTAGTGCTTGGAAGTGTGCTAATTAGAAGGTATTTATCCGTGTGGAGTGGTCGTGTTTCCAATTATGTATGTATATAAATATTTAGAGAAAACTTTGTTAGGGTTTAAGGTCGTGTGCTTGTTAAACTTTCTGAGAACAGGCCGTGCTGAAGAGATCCACGTTTGGGCTTGTAGCAGCAGAGCTTATTTAGATTTTTTTTTTATCCTTTGGTTGTTACATCTGATATTGTCTTCTGTTTGCCTGTGCTGCTGTGTGAGACGGCTGGTTACGAAAGGTGTCTGATAGGAACGAGCTTACTTGAGTCTGCTAGAAACTTATTTTAGGGGTTGGCTTAAACTGGAGGCTTTCACCAGAGCTTGGGAACAACCAGTCTGCCCGACTGCTGGAGTTCTGGCACCTCTTTGTCATGAGGGCTCCTCAGGTTGGGATGTCACCTCGCCCTGTGCCAGGAGCTGCTCCTGGGCTGCGGGAGAGCCACCAGCCAGCCTGGATGGAGCTGCCAGGACTGGTACAGTGTGTGTTCCAGAGCTGCATGGGATGGGACCTATTTCAGTTATGATTTAATGAGGTGGAAATGTCTGGCAGTTTCTGTGAACATATACGTTATGAATATATTTCCAGCCTATATTTAATCTTTCCTTCATCAGAAGTGAGTGAATTCCAAGGAGGATAACAGAAATGTTCTTAAATAATTTGGCTTCATGTTGGAAAGCTTTATTGCATTATAAATTAAAATGTGAGCATGTTGTTGCCTGCTTGGTAAGCAATACAGTAAAATTCCAGGTAGATTTAGTATGTGTTTATTTTTAACATGTGTTTCGTTAGCAGTGGTGGTGGCCTGAGAGGTCTGTCTCCAATGGTTCAAAGGTTGTAAAAATGAATGTAGTGAATCTTTCAGAGGGCTCAAAATTGCAACTAGGATAATATAAATTAAGGTATGTTGGCTTCTTTATCTGAAACATATGTCAGTAAAAACTAGTTAGGGAAAAATGCAACCTGCTTTTGCTGTACCGTGGTCACGGTATTCTCTCTCTTCAAGGGAACTGTTGTCACTTCAAATGGTGCTGACTGCTGTCCATCCTCAGTTTTGGATGGGAAGATAGATTTGATGTTTACATCTCACACAAACATCACACATAAATATTGACATGGGATGTTGCACTAGCAAATTCCATGCAGTGAAATGAGAGGTAGGAATAGTCCCATTAGGCTGGTGAAAAGGAACATTTACCTTATATCACATGGATTATTTAGTCATAAATATAAATCACCAGGTACTTTTGGCACTGATCCGGGGACTGTTTAGTAGGAGCCCAGTGAAACCATCCCTTGTAACGGATGGATCGAGCTACAGAGCATCTGAAGTGTATTCAGGAGACTTCCACAGACAATTATGGCTTGATTTAGGACCGAGTTGTGGGGAGCTGATACTACAACACAGAAGGAATGCCTCCAAACAAAACCCAGCCCTTAACTCAGATTAAAACTTTAAAAACCAGAATATTCTGGGTTTACAGTAAACTCCCTGCCTTCCTGGTTGGTGGTGAGAAATGGGCATTTGAAACATTCTCTCCAAGGTATTGTTTAAACTCAAGGAGCACCTTCAGACAGTGTGATACAGTTGGGCAGGGGTGGATACTGTGCCACACCTTGCCATTTTCAGGCCATTTTACTAGGTTTTCCCACAGACTAGAAGATAGAGTATTAGGAACTGTAACTTGCTTATTTAGAATGGGAATATGGACCTGAGCTGGGTGTAGGGAGTGATTGGAAGCAGCGTGGGAAGTCTGACACGGATAGCTGATTATTGGCTGGAGGCATTTGTTTTATTGACATCCACAGCGAGATGGCTCCAAATAGCTCTAAATAGTTGACTTAATGTCATTTTGCTTCTAGGTATGGAACAGTGAATTCCAGTGTCTGTCACAGCGTTTGTTTAATGAATATCAGTTGCTGACATGGTATGAAAAGCTCTAGGGCTTTTCAGCCACTTCACTGCAGTGTGCTCGGTGAGCGCGTTGGGGTCTGGGGCAGCCCGGCCCTGCCTGGCTGCTGGGATCTGGTGTGCACAAACCCATCTGCACCACCTCCGAGGGGAATTGCAGCCCTCCTGCAAGTGAGGGCTGGCTGAAACACTGCCCTGTCCGGGGGGGTTGTTCCAAACACCCCCGTGCTCTTCAGGGGCACAAATGGCAGGTGCTCGCTCTGTGTAACGTCTCTGTGTGAGGATATAGGTACAGGTTCATCTGGATTCTAAGCCTAAAATTTTGAAGCTGTTTACTGGTGATTTATCTGCAGTTTAACAGTTTGTGCTGTTAATTAACTGCTGAGCAATCTTTTGCTGACTCATATTCTTTATTTAAGTTCTTCATATATATATTTACATAAATAAAAAGTCCTTAAGTGTGCTCTTGCAGCGTTCTCTCCTGTCTCAAGCATTTCAGTGCCATTCCTCATGTTGTTTCCTTTAACATTCATATTCATATTCTTTCAGTGTTGGCAGGTGTGTATTTCACATTAACAAGAGGGGTTTTTTGGATGTTAGACTGCTATTTGCTTATGGTAATTTCCAGTCATCATAAGGTGACTGTTGAGAGAGATGAGCAGAGAGGAAAAAAATTGTCAGGCATTTACAGTAAATACTCTCTGCTTTTGGAAACGCTGTCAGAAGTTTAATTGTTGGGTTCAAGTAAGTTTGTCATGTGCCAGACAGAATCAGTCTGCTGTAATGAACGGGTTATGCACTCCACCAGCAAAAAGGGAGAGTGAGAAACCAAGGGATGCTCAGGATTTCCTGTCACCTTGCACTGCAGAAGGAACGGGGTGGGCTTTTTAACCTAGCCTGTAATTAGGGTGTGCATGGAAGCATATATTACTGTGCTTGCTTTGCCAGAGCTCTTCAGTGTGATGGATGAGATTTAAAGGTTGATCTGACTAAATTGCAATGAGAATACTAACGACAAAGATATTTCTGTTGTGAACTATTCCTACCAGGCACCGTGACTGTGACAGAAATGGTGTAAAGATAATGGACAATAAAAGTCACTCGGAAATAATACTCTCCTAGGATTGGGCTGCCTTCCCCACAGCACGTGCCCTGAACCACGGTGAGGATGTAATCATGAGCCAAGATCATCATTTAAATATATAGGTAATCTCGGGAGTATCCTGGCAGATTTATTTTATGAGCAAGGAAGAGGAAGAATATTATTGGGCAGTGGGAGAGGAAGAAAGTGTTACTGCTGTGGTTGTGTTTGTTTTGTAAAGCAGTTTGCTCTGCTCCAGCCTCTGCGGAGCCTGCAGTGAGCAGCATCCTGATGGCTCTGGGAGGGGGGAGCTCCCACTGGCAGCACATCCCTGCGGATGGAGGAGCCAACCTGGGAGCTCTTGGGGTGCACTGCTGGGCTTTAGTCACTGGTGATTCTGTGTTTATGTGGAAAGATGGAAATTTGAGCAGTAGTTTAATGTACCTGATTGTGTTTAAACAACTTGTGGATTTCTGGAACTACGTAAGACTTGCTGTTCTGTTTTGTTTGACACAAGGTACCCAAAAAGAGCTGCTTGGCTCCCCCTCTGAGTCCCTGTGCAGTGAGAGAGTATGAGAAGGATATAGTAACCGAGTGGAAAAGCACACACAAATATCTATGTGTGTGGGGGGCAGCAGCAGAGCCGAACACTGGGCACACAGAGCAGCTGGTGTGTCTTGCAGGAGGTGAAAAGTGCTGGTACAGAAAACGGTTATAACACTGAGCACAAACTGCTGCTTTGCCGCCTGCTTGAGAGGTGCACGGTCCTGTCATGTTGATTATACATCTGGGAGCAAATCATTTGGCCTGCAGTGCAGTTGGAGGCATCCCGAGACACATGGTGAGAGCCAGCCAGACTGGGCACAGCTGTTCCACCGAGGAGCGGCACCCGGGGCACGGCGTGGGTGAGACTGGATGCCAAGATGCTGATGAGGTTCTGCTCCTTAATGAGTGTCTCGTAACTAATGATCCTGGCCTTTGCTCCCGAGTGCCCTGGGCTGTTCTGCCCTGAGAATCCCACCTGTCAGGTACCTGCAAGGTACCGCGGGATTCGGGGAGTTGTGGTTAGATTTCTGCTGATGAGGCGTCAGATGGACGGGATGGGGGTGTGAGGACACTCAGGTACCCAGAGAGGAATTGCAACTTGGGTTATGGCAGGGGAGCTGGCTGCACGAGGGGGATTTTTGTTTTCCTTGGCTTTGGAAAAACTCCAGGTTACTTGGGAATGCTGCCACTGAATGCAGTAATAACTGTACCGCACAAGGGTGGCAGTCATTGGAGAGAAGAAGCTGCTCATCCCACAGGGGCTCTGGTCACATTTCCCATGATGATGATCCTGTTCTTTCATTCACTTTCTGGAAAGACATGTAATGCTTCATGCCATTTTAAAAATGTTTTAATTTACAGTCATGGTCAAGACTCAGTCTGAAAATGTTTGATGCTGCAAAGCTTCATAGGAAATTGAAAAGCAGGAATAAAAGAACCTGTCACTTGAGAAGGAAAAGTGCAGAGCTAGGACAATGTGAAGGAAAAATGTGCCAGTGCTAAGAGTGTACCTTGTACCTTCTTTGACATAATGAAGTGCCTCTGTGGTGTTTGGTGGCTGCTATTTGAAGCCCCTCTGTGAAGTCCCTTGCTGGGGATCCCCCTTCCACTCTCCCGTCCTTGTGCCAGCAGCCCAGAATAGCCGAGCTGACAGCCTGGAGCAGGACACGGTGTCCTGGAGGTGTCAGCGGGCTGTGTCATGTGAGCTGGGCTGGATCTCTTTCCAAAGCTGCTATTCTGTTCCTCCTCCTTCCTTTGCTTCCAGCTGGGCTGGGTTAGGGCTTTAAACAAACAGTGCCGGAACCCGAATCCTGCCTGTTCCCATACCCCTCATGGCACGAGGGATCTCCTTGCTGTCCAGGCCCCACAGGAAGGAATTGTACCTTGAGCTTCCTCGTGGCAGCTGGAGAGTTGTGGTTCTGTGGGGAATGTCCCAGACCTGTGGGTGACCAGGTGATTCAGGTTCCCATACCCAGAAGTAAATCCCTGTCCTTGTTTGGAGCTCCAGCGCTTTCCAGTTCAGGACGCAGTGGATGCACAGTTGGATCCCTGTTCGACTGCGGACACTTCACCCGGCACTGTGTGGACGTGCCTTTCTCTCGGGCTGTGAATGGGAGTGTCTGCATTCCTGTGGAGCTCCGTGGTGAGGAGCCGGATGTCAGTGGCCTGCAGGGTTTGCTCTGTGCCTGCGGACTTGGAAGAGGGACAACATGTGGTACCTTATCCCTTCAAGTAAACAACCTTTCTCCAAATCTTGAATAATAAAACAATTAAGATAATTCCAATAATGTAATGTAAGGTAGGAAGTTCTTAGGACACTTCAGCGTTAAGAGGCATAGCCCCGGGGAGGTGACAGGAGCCTCTGTTATAAAGGCAGAGCTTTGGTAGGTGGCAACCGCCTGAGCGAATGTACCTGTTTCCTGCTCTCTCATTTCTTGTGAGGCAATAGCAGCAGTGTTTGAGTACTGGCACTCTTGTTTGGCAGTCCCTGGGGGGTGAGGGTGGCTCTGCCTTTGAGAGCTGTGTGAGTTACTCGCAGGGAGGGAGGGGAGGACTCTGCTCTTGCTGCCCTGAGCAACCACTTGTAGGCAGTCCCGGGGAAGAGTTTCTTGCCAGACGAGCAGTGATGAGACTTCTCTCTCCCCTGTGTTTTCCCTGCAGCAGAACTGTGAGGCAGAGTTTGGTATGATACCATGGAAGGGCAGCACAACCACCCACATCATCTAGGGGACCAGAACAACCCTCTGTGCAAGCTGCCAGGGCAGGAATTCCAGCATGATCCTCAGGTAAGTGTGTGTGTCTCCAGGCTTTCTCCTCCTGTGTTTTCTTCCCTTCCTTCTATAAAGTTCCATGGATTTATTAGTATTTAGCCTCATTTTTCCCCCCCTCCTTTATTTCTAGTTAAGTTACAGCAGATTTAGGGTATATCCAGTCTGGGATTCTGCCAGCCAGCCAGAGCTTCCTGAACCCAGGTTTTTGATGATAATAAGAGAAAAAGGAAGTAGTTTGAGCTTTGCTTAGAGCAAGTATTTTAAAATCATCTTTATGAAAACAATGTACTATGTTGGCTTTCTCTTGTCTTTGATTCTTTGAAGAAAAGGCCAAAGTAAAGCAGATAATTGTGTAAGTGAATAAATGTATTTTATCTCCTTTTATAGTTTAGTAATAAATGCCAGAGGGGTAATTACCAAACAAAGTTAAAAACCTACATGGGACTGTGGGCTCTCTGTGAGTCTGGAATCCATCCCACAATGTGTTTTGTCTACACTGTTACAGAGTTTCACTGTAGCAGCTCATCTCTCTGCAGAAGGGGCTCAACCCAGGATGAACCTGCCTTCTGTGTCATGGTGGAACCTGGATTTTGTGGACTTTGGCTGTTTGCCTTTTCCAGCCTGTTGGTCTGTCTACCAGAGCAATTCAGTTTTACCTGTGTGTCATTGTGAGGACCAAACCAAAGGCATCCTGGCCAGGCTGTCAGACAGAAGAGCGTGGTGTGCCGTCACTGCGGGGAGGGGGCTGTTGGTGTGCATTTGTCGTTCCCCTCGTGCAGTCCGGGGCTCATCCGGGTTCCCCAGACAAGAGCTGGTGGTTGGGAAAGCTCTGGCACTGCCCAGGATGGGCTTTGCGAAGACAGGGAGTTGCCTACACACAGAATGCAACTGTGCCTGTATCCTGGGCAGCGCTGCCGGAAAGTACCGCGCAGTGCAGCAAAACCCCCTCTCCTAATGCAGCAATTTGTCATATTAAGTCATTTAATAATAATTGAATCCCCTTGATTAATCTCCTAGAATTAGCCAGTTGCATTTTGAGCAATTAGGGTTAATTACTGCCTCATTTGGCAGGATAGTGCCCCTGTAATTATTTCATGAACAAGATTAGGAAGTGTTCCTGTGCAGCAGATACGTTCATGGCATCTTGGAGCACATGTTAGAATTTGTAATGACTTAGTTAAGTGTAATTAGTAGCTAATAATCTATGTTCTGCTGTGATGCTGATGCTGAGTGGGCTCATTTTGCTGTATGGTCATTGTTCAGTGAAACCTCCCCTCAACTCTGGTAATACCCAAGTTGTGTTAATGGAGGGCTCTGTTAACTCTTCTGAGAATGAGCTCATTTGGATTTAGGATTGCAGCAAGACTTTCTTTGGCTTTGCTGTCAAAATAACATAAAAAAAGCTGAAGAACAGAAATATAGAGTCTACTAGAGGACTGGAAAAATGCATATTACAAAATCATACTATTTAGAGGGCAGGCTGCCTTCCATTGGGGCATGGTATGGGTGCTGATTACGTATTTCTGATTTGCCACTTTTCAGGAGTATAATTATATATAATTTTCAAATCTCAGGTACCTTTTACCTGGAATAATCCAAAATGACATCATTTCTTTCCTCTGGAGATACAAGGATTGCAGCCATGCTGTGTAACAGCTTGTGGGAGGGAGGGAGGTTTGGGGAGATAAAATGGACCAAACTTGCCTTACCAGAAGTGTCGTGAATGGCAGAGATAAAAACTTGAGCAGAAAATGCCAGAACTTGGAGTCTTGGACGAGGAGAGGGTTTGTGTGTCACTGCCCTCCCTTCCTTCAAGTCCTTTTATTCAAAACTACTCTGTCAGCCCCCCAAAGAGCAGAGCAACAGTGTGTCCCACTCCTACAAAATTTTCCTACAGTTGTGCTGCTTCCTAGAGTTTTTTCCTTCTGGGAGAGGTGTTATTTCTGCTTTACAACTCTTCAGAGCACACGAGTGTCAGGCTTTTCCTTCTGCCTGTAACTGCTGCAGTTTAGTTAATGAGATGAAACTTCAGAGTAATGCTGGATATTTAGAAGTTTTCTGATACGAAAATAAGCCCAAAAACATAAAAAAGGGCCCAATAAAATCACAGTTTTGGCCTCTGCATCCCTTACCTGCCCAGTGTTACCCCGAGGAAGTTGGCCAGCAAGAGGAGGAACATTTTCCAGCAACGTTCCAGAGTGAAAGTGTCAATTATATAAGCCTCCAGATTACTGAGTGTTTACAGCAGTAAGCAATAAAAGTTATTTAGGAGTAAATGAGTGATATAAAAATATGGAGCTATAATTTTTCACTTAGTTTTCATACTAAATAAACACAATAACTCACTTTTAAACAACCCTTTTATATACTCACAGCTAAGCAGCAGAGCTGCTAAGAGGTTATTTCTGTTATTTCAAGCTGTGTTCCTCTCTTTCCTTGTCATGCTCCAGTACAAATATCTGCTGGTAGGGACAGCCAAACTTTAAAATTCAAGCCAAGTTTTTCAGCAAACTTTAAACTCCAGGTACCAGGTGAGGTGAGGGATATTTTATGATGACTGTGTAGTCTAGTTTTGAAGCTCAAATTGAAAAACCTGATGTATTCTTCAATAATTACTTGGCTACCTGTTTGAAGGGTAATCCATATTTTAAAAGTTTCCTCATCTCTTGTGAGCTTAGAAGTTCTTCCTTTAATCAATCTGTTCTAATGTGTTCTCATAAATTCACACTGGAATTCCAACCTCAAAGTATGCAAAATTCTTTTCAGGTAGGCATTATTGAATGGAGGCAGGTGTATAATTTGGGACACACTGAAAAGGTTTGAAACACTGATGCTGATAGTAAATCATTGCTTATGAGATGTGTGTGTTGTACTGGAGGGGCTGAAGCTCCCCCAGTCCTGCTGCAGATGTCTTTTAAAGGTGAAATTAGTTACAGTAAATGTCATTCAGATGAAGTATGCACTTTAGAAGCAAGGAAACCATTCCTTTAAAATTAATGATGCATTGCAAATATCAGAAAAAACCTTATATCCAGAGTAAAGATAATTAAAATTCAGGTCAGAAGTGTATGACTTAGTCGGGCTAAATTTTTTAATGAGATTTCAGAAAATTAATTGGGCGAGTATGTTTTTACTCTTCTAAAGAATATTTCATTTCATGGCTCTACAGGAAAGATGCTTTTATTGGCATCTGAAGATTGTGGTGTCTGACTTCTTAACTGTTGGTTAACCCATCTCTAACAATTTTTGGGCTGATTACAAGTAATCTAAGCGTGACCTTGTAGCCATTTGTGCAGGCTGCTGACTGGTGCCTGCTTTCCACGTGCCAGTCAGCACTGAGACAACTGACTTTGCTGTGACTCAACGCTCGCACTCAGGGTTTATATGCTGTGCAATTAGCAGGGAACGTTCCCCTTTCCCAGCTCACCCAGGCTTGGATTTCCCACCCCTGTGGGGGAGCAGCTGGACGGACCTGGCTCTGCACAGGGCCGTGGGTCAGTGTTTGCTGATGCTTTAGCTTTGCTCCCAGGGCACTTCCGTGCCCCCACTGAGGGGTTGGGGCTGCAGGCAGAGCTGCTCCCACAGTTCTCTTGGGGCTGTTCAGGTTTTCCCCGGATCTTAAGTCACTACAAAGAGGTAAATTTGTTGGCCACACGCTAATTGTTCTGGAGGTTGAGAGTCTTTCTACAGAGCAGGTTTTTCTTATTGTTCCTTATCCCAGAATACAAACTGTGAGCTGCACAACTGCTCCTGAAGAACTAAATAGAGAAATGTGTTCGGGGGGTGTGTCCCAGCCGCGTGTACTTGGAGCAGCATTTGGAGGGGATTGTGTCGACTGTCCAGGTGTGACATGTGGCCTGTTGGTGTCTGTGCAGCTGCCTCTGGTGCCAGTGGATTGTTTTACTGTTACAAGACCTTATTAATTCTGTTTTGCAGAAATTCTTGTAATACCTCTAAATTTGAGGCTGAAAGCCTGGCAAACTTCTCCCTCAAGTACCATGACAAGGGCTGCTGTTCCAGCTTTTGCCAGCTTTGGAATTTGTGCTCTGGCATCAGTGATCCGTCTCACAGAGCACATGTCTGCCTGAGGAGATGCCCACAAGAGCTTGTTCTTGGAATAATCTCTGCATTTCTGCTTAAAAATGAATGGCCTCTTTATATGAATGAGGAATTAATTGACTTTGATCTTTGGCTTTTTATTTCTTTTTTTATGGAGCAGGAAAAGAATGAGCCTTCATTGTGTGGATGAAGAGAACAGCCTGTGTCTCAAAACAATTTCTTCCCTTTCCCATCTGCCCTGGGAACAGAAATGTGTAAACAGCCCCATTTTCACAGTGTCCAGTGGATGGAGCTCTTTTGATTTGGTTTTTTAATCCCTTTTTTTTCTTTTTAATTTTTTTTTTAATTCAAGCTCCATCATTGACCTTGAGGCCTGATCTGCAGAGCCAGAGGTTTGATTTTGCTGCACTCGTGCAAACCTGGGCCTGAATCAGTCCTGAAAATGAGAAAATGTATTTCTGATGGACAGGTTTGAAGGTGGTGGTGGTGGTATCTAATTTTAGACATAATTTATGTACACGAAGACTCTGAGTTTTACAGAAATAAGGATCGTGGGTTGTTGGAATGAATCGGGATTGGTTCTCTGACGGCTTTATGAAGAGCTGTAGTGGTTAATTGTAGCAGGGTGTGAGAACAGTGGGGTTCCCCGTGTCAGAAGTTGTGAAATAAGTGAGATGTGCATAAGGCCAGACTATAGGGATGGTACTCTGAGAAGGCAGATGTTTCTCAGGTGTTCTTTGTGTCCCTGTAACAGTTTTTGGCAGAGTTTCCTGCTTCCCTTTAAGTGCAGCAAAGCATAAGGGAAGGCTGAGTTTAAACACGAGGGAGAATGGCCTGTGATCAATAGGGAGCTCTCCGGTGGGGTTGGTGCAACCTGAGGAGGATTCCTGGTTTGGGCTGCAATCAAACATCCTCTCCTCTCGGAAAGCTCTGTTACTTTAATTAGGACTGGGTCATTGCATATGTAAATATGCAGCTGCAGTGCTGGGGGTGCCACAGCACATCAGCTGAGGTGTCCGGGCATCCCCCAGCAGCGCCTCCAGCCCCCCCAGCACCACCTACATTTCTCGTGGCATGAGACCATTGAAATGCTCATGGTGAGACGGACAAACTTACCTGTGGCCTTGGCATTCCAAAAACAGTTACTTGAGGTGTCTCTTCATCCGAAGGGGAGGGGGTTTGCTCTTTTAGGGAACTTCAACTGAGGACGCTGGTGACCAGGACAGCCTGGAGTTAATCTCCAGTTATGTGCCTGCTGAATGGACAGGCCTTGGCTGGGGGTTATGGGATTACATTTTTGTCTTTGCTGGAGCTCTGAAGTGCCTGAGCTGCTGGGCTTGGCAGCAGCTCCCTCTCTTCACTGCCATCCCCAGGCAGTTCCCAAGGCTGGCACAGGGCATGGTGTGGGAGGGCAGGGCAAGCTGTGGCCACAGCCAGCCTTGGGCTGCAGGAGATGAGGGGGAAGGTGACACCAAACCCACCTGGTGGTCTTCCGCTGTCTGGTGTGTGGTTTCTACTGATCTCTGTATCGTCAGCATTTATCAAATGTAAGTTTTGGAGTATGAGCTTCCCTTGTGGGCATTGCTCCTCTGTTTGTTGTGATAACGATCCTTAAAGGTGACAGTTTCAAACTAGCTTGTCTTGGTTAACTGATGCAGTTTGTGGGTTAGAAATTGCTATTTAGGGGATTTTATTGGTCAGTTCTCTTAAAAACGCTGAATTTTACATGTTTGTTCTCTAAACCTTTGTCAAATAACTGTGATTGTAGTTCAGAGTATCACAACACACCTTGAAATCTGAAGGCATTTTGAAATGCCTGATGGATGCTTTTTGTTGTTGTTGAGTAGTGGTCCGTTTTATTTCTGTTGCAAAGAGAAGAAATCCAAATTTATTTACTCATCAAAATAAACATACACTGGAAGAGACCCACACAGTGTCTTGTATGTGGGGCTGGCAGAAGATGCTGGACTGAGAGTTTTACCTGCATTTTAAATCTTAATCTTTACCTGCATTTTAAATCTTCCAGCCTCTCCTTCTGTGGTGGGAATAGTCCTGTCCTCAAACATCCAGCTCTCCCAGCCTGCTCTCCCGGGACACTTGTGCTGGGTTTGTCTGCTCAGGGCCCGGCTGGGAGCGATGGCTCGTTCCTGGGAGGCCCTTCCCCACCCCCACTTGGGTTGGGTACTTCTGTTTTTGTGGTTTTCGGCGCAAACTGAAATGGCTCAAGTGCTGAGGCTTTGGAAACGTTCTGCTTGGCACGTGTGGTAATTTGGAGGAATTAATTTTCCTGATTTCTTTTTTAAGCATTGCTTGGCAGTCGTGCTAGTTGGGGAGGAGAGCAGGCAGGCCCTGGGGAGCAGTTCCCGGTCCGTGCTCCCTGCCTGGCTGGGTGTTCACCTGGGAGCGCTCGGCAGCGGCAGCAGCTCCGGGTGGCACAGGCAGGGAGAGCTGGTGAGAGGCCGTGTAACGAGGGGGAGCAGCGTGGGACTAGCGAGTTACTTACAGGCAAGGCGAGACTTGGATTCCCTTTTGAGAAAAGTCATCTGGCTTCGGCTGTTCCTGGTAGCTCTGCGAGGAGTTGCTGCGTTTTGGGCACACGGTGGTGCAGAGGATCAGCCCGGGGTCCGTGGTGACCGTCAGTGGGAGCAGGAGGGGGTCAGCCCCTGTCCAGCTGACCGCGTTTGCTTGGCCCCACAGAGGCATCTGACGGCGTTCCCGTACCGCTGCACCCTGGCTGACTTCCAGATCGAGAAGAAGATCGGGCGAGGCCAGTTCAGCGAAGTCTACAAAGCAACTTGTCTGCTGGACAGAAAGCCTGTGGCATTAAAGAAGGTGCAGGTGAGCGTTGCAGGTCACAGTCCTGCTGCGTGGGAGCGGGACGGGAATGTTTTAAGGGCCTGCACAGACCTCTGGAGTCAGAGAACTGCTCTGCAGGGCCCTTGTCCCTCTGCGCCCTGGAGCGGCTTTCTGTTTCCAAACCAGAATTATGTAGCAGGAGTGCGATTTCATATTTATTTTAAATTTCACCTCTTTATAAAGTAAATAGATTTTAAATGGAACATTTAAAATTAGAAAGTGAGGTTGTAGTGAAATGTGTGTGAAAGGATGAGGCCCTCTGGCCTGGGGGGATCCTGCCCTGGTGACACAGCTCAACCATGGGAACATGGAGCAAGAGAGGGAAAAGTGCCTGAGCTTGCTTGTGGAATTCTAGAAGAATTTCTAAAAAACTTAGTTACCAGCAGTGTAGATTTGTAACTTGGCTGAAAGTATTGGGCAGTGTCCAGAAGAGCATTTTGTTTGAGGAGATTTACCTTTAAGCCTTCAACAGACCCTCTAAACTCTCATTTCTAGTGACTTACTCTCTGATTGTTACAAAACTAATATTAATGCTGAATGTTACTGTTAATTATTACAGAGAAATCAGTTCAGGCTGTATCTGTTAAAAAGAGAAAAGGAAACATTTTGTCTTTTATTTTCTATATGAAATCAACAGTACCTAAAGCAACAAAAGTCACGACAGTACATTCACAAACTAGTGGCATTATTTTCCAGGCTGCTTAGAGCATTGCCTACAGGTTCTAAAAATAGCTCTGCCCCAATGTTAGCCCTGTAGTGGTTTCAAAATAAAGAAAACATTGATCTTAAGTTGATCTGGGGGTTGTGTGAATGCTCATTAGTGTAGAGATATACAAATTGGGGAAGGAAAGACCAACTGCTTGTTAAAACATAAAGTACTTTCTCTGTTGTTTCATTTTTATCTTCTATGTTTTTGCCTTTGAAGATTTTCGAAATGATGGATGCCAAGGCCAGGCAAGATTGCATTAAGGAAATTGACCTCCTGAAGGTAAGGATTTTCATGATGACTTTTTCCAGGTTGTTTCTTTGTTTGTTTGTTTTGAGAAAAAAATTGTTTTCAGGTTGGCAAATAAAGCTTATAAATAGATAAGCTCATAAAAGCATAAATAATCAGAAAAATAAACTGGTGTGTGCAATTTGTGCATTATTTTCCTCTGTCAGAGTTTTAATGTGGTTTTGTTCTTTTAAGGGGCAAAGAGACCCCAAGGAGCACTGTAATCAACAGCTGGGGTTTGTTTATATATAATAGGGGAGGAAAAAAACAGTTATTGCTTAACGAGACTTCTCTCAGGACATTGTTTTAAAATATTGTGCAAGTTTGCGATGGAAGGGGTTGTGTTGCTGTTGGGGTCGGGTTGCTCTTCACTCAAGACACTCTTGCTGGGCTGTGCTCGTGGGAAGTGCTGTTGCTTGCAGGGGGTGTGTGGTGACCCGGAGCCCCGCGTGTGGCTGTCCCCGCTGGGAGCTGTGCTCACTGCAGCCAGAGGTGCCGGTGCTGTGTCTTGGAGGTGTCACTGCTGCAGCATGTGAGTGTCCTTCTTGCATTCCCTCTGTCTGCAGCAACTGAACCACCCCAATATAATCAAGTATTTGGACTCTTTCATTGAAGACAACGAGCTGAACATTGTCCTGGAGCTGGCTGACGCCGGAGATCTCTCCCAGATGATTAAGGTAGGGATGTGTCCGTCCCCAGGGTGCCACAGACATCCAGGATCAGGCACACATGGGCTGGGGGGGGCTCACCTGGGCTAGAAACACCTCTGTTCTCCTCTTGCAGCTTTGCACACCCGTGGGGTGTTTCCAGACCTGAACCAGTGTCTGGGGGCATTTTAAGTGCCCCAGGCCATGCCATGAGCTTGTGGCACAGCTCAGGAGGGAGCGAGGGTCTGTGATTGGTGCGACATGAGTGCTGTTTGCAGGGTTGATTTACTCAGCCTGTGATTGATGGGGACATTTAATTACTGTTGGGTTCACTGTTCACATTGTCTGTCTGCCACTCTGAAGACATTCAAGGAAGTGTATTGACTTTCTTTGCAATGGGGATTTGGGTTTGAGAAAATGTTTCAAGTACTTGTTCTTCTTTTATGTTGCTCTTAGGAATACTTGTATTGCTGCAAACCAGCTTTAGTTAAGCTGTTACCACCTGCTTTTATATTTTCTTTGACATGTTAATCTTTAGACATACATCCCTTGTGAGAACAGATGTGTTATATCATGTTTGTTAACACTCTCAACCTTCTCTCCATGTTTTACCTGTTTTTTGCCATCATTATTCTGTAATTATCATAAATGAATGTTTGGAAAGTTCTCCTCCTCCTTGTTGTCACAGTTAAAATATCTTATTAACAGATTTGTTTTCTTTGCCAGCAGAGCCACGAGGCACTAGGCCAGAGGCTGTCAAACAAGTTACCACTCAGTCCATAGTCAACGGCTAAATTTGCGGTACCTAGGAAAATCTGCTCCATCTCACGGGAGAGCCCCTGGGCCAGCGAGCTGGGAAAGGAGTTGGCAGAGTCGTTGGGAGAGCCCCAAAATCCAGATCCAGCCCTCGGGGGGGAGGGC
>VXAY01005799.1:1101587-1142007 GCA_013399855.1 Oxyruncus cristatus | reverse complement strand
CCAGCCCTCGGGGGGGAGGGCGGGTGGGACGTGTCCCAGCCCCAGGGATGAGCCACATGAGGGGGAGCACTGGGGTGGGCGTGGGGGCAGAGCTGGACCTTGTGCCCACGCAGAGCTCGCTGTGTCTGCAGCTCTCACGGCTTTCTTGGGCCACCTTCTGCGTTTTACCCTTTTCCTCCAGGGCCTGAGAAACTCGCAGCTCCTCTCAGGCCTTCTGTTGTTGTGGTTAAAGGTGGGAAAAGAGGATTGTGAGAGCAGGACCTGGGGCTGTGTGTGACCGTCCTGGGCCGTGCAAGAGTTTTACTTGATTTTTAAATCTTAGCTTATAAAAAGTTCTACCTATGGAATCGTAACATTTCATGATATAAAATATTGGCATTTTTTTGTCATCTGCAGTTTTTAGTTTAAAACATCCCTTACTGATAAATACGTTCATTGGTATATTTGTCCTTTGGTTATCTAATTTTTTTAAAATTGCTTTGTGTGCCATTATAACAGGAGTTGCCTTTTCCAGAGCATCATTGGTAGGTTTTTGGTTTGGTGCCTTGCCCAGCACTGGACTGTGCTGCCTGTCAGTGTTGCCTGGCTGCTCTGTGTTCTCTCTGTATTTCAGGCACGAAGAACACACATTTGGTTTTTTTCAAGGTCATAGAAATGAAGTTTTTCTACTGGTGCAAATCTGGGAATTCCTTTTTTTTTTTTTTTTTTTAAGAGGTAAAAAACCACCAAACCCTAAATCCAAGAGGGACCAAAAGCCTCCCCCTCAGTGCAGCTCCGTTGCAGCAGGGGGTTTGCAGTCACCCCCAGCCCTCCCCAGGGAGCTGAAGCTGATGGAGGATTTTCCTGGAACAGCAGTGACAACACTGGGGGTGTGAGGGTGATAAAGCCAGGGCTGTCTCTGTCACGCCCCGGTGCCTGCATTATTTATGAGGGATGTAGAGCTGCAGGAAAACCCACCTGAGAGTTGGGACTTCCTTGTAAATGTCAGGCGAACCTTATTGGACATGACATTGAGAAAATTATCGCTTGTGGTCTTGCATATCCACTCTTAAATGCTTTATTGAGAATTAAAGAATTTTATTGTGTATATAACACTTTCTCCCTCACCCTCTGTAATTCCCTGTGCTCGCTCTCAAGTTTTGGGTTGGAACTGTTGCAATCTGTCAGATTTGCTGCCTGGGGAATTGCACGGTCGTGCCCCTTCACAGCTGATCTGCAAAAGAAAATTTGCCATTCCTGGAGTCAAACACGAACCAGTAACAGCGTTGCACATGAAATGGAAAATGTGACAACGGACATCAGATGTCAGTGCTGGGAGGGAAAAGCACGGGATGCAGAAAGGGGCACAAACAGTTCCCTTCCTTTATTCCCCCTGCAGATGGGAATTCTCACGGCACGGTGCAGAAGGGCAGCTGTGTGAGCCAGGAGGGTGTGCAGCATTCCAGAGTCCTTATCCAGGGACACCTTGTGTGACAAAGCACGAGGCTCAGTCTGGAACCTCTGGAGAGGTGTTGGGAGTGTATTTTGTCAGTGCTGGGGTGGAAGGGCTGACTCAGTGTCCAGCACAGGATGGGGCCACAAGCACTCAGGGCCCCCCAGTCCAAACCCCGCCGTTCTGGGGTGCCTTGGCAGAGGTGCTGTGCTCTGCTGGAAGGGAAGGAGCGGCTGAAGATCTGGACTGTTTGCCCTTCACTGAGGTGTGCAGCTGGTCACTCATTCGGGTAGTAAGTCGAGGACGATGTCAGTGTTCCAGAGGTGCAGCACCACGTTGTGTCGTTGCAATTCCCGTTATTTTGGGAGGTTCAGGCATCCAGAGGTCCATGGAACCCATGCTGGGCGCTGCCTCAACCCCTCAAAATGACCTTTTCCACATCTGTGCCTCGTGATCAGGGGTGTCTTTCTGCTCACTGGAGAGAGTGCAGTTCATTTAGTATTCCTGTTATGCATGATATAGAATATATTATTCTACCTGATCACAGAAGGAACACGGATACTTTATTGATGCTCTGGCCATCTTTTACAAAAAGGGAAGCAGATTTCCTTATCCTTGTTAATAGACAATGCAAGAACGAATGTTTACAAGGGGTTTTTTAATGGTCTTTTGTTTCTTAAGGCAAAATATTTGAGACATTTGTTGTTTTGAGGCATTAAATATGTTTTGCAAGGTAATTAAGGAGATTAATGCTAATCATAATTGTGTCCATTCAAAAATGTCAAACCTATTTAGGCGTATTTTTCATAATAGTTGTTAATTAGTGAACTGCATCGAAGTTTCCATGCAGGGAGGAGGAGTTAAAAGCTAATCAGAAGAAAAGTCTTGCAGGTGCAGATCTGGAAGACACGAGCAACCTGCAGCTGACTAACACAATTCCAGGAACGAGTCAAATATGTTGCTTTTTCACTGATCTTTATTTATTTCCTCCCACAGTATTTTAAAAAGCAGAAACGGTTAATCCCGGAAAGGACGGTGTGGAAATATTTTGTGCAGTTATGCAGTGCAGTGGAACACATGCACTCCCGCAGGGTGATGCACAGAGGTAACATTAATTCAGTCTCTTTTCACTGAATAATAATATAATGTTCCAATTAGTAAGCGCCTGCATTCAAAAACAATTATGCTGATGTTCAGCCAGTGCATGTTTGGAGAGGCTGGAGCTGCGAGATGGATCCCTCCTTCTGTCTCTGCCTCATTGTTAGACGATTCAGGCCCAAGTGAGTGTGGTATTAGGAAGATGAGCTGCTTTGTATTCCAGACACTGATATTAAGTAGAAGTGTCAAACTTGCCATTAGAAAAGTGTCAGAAATAAAATGCTGAGACTCCTGGATACAGTGAACTCTTAAGAAATAGTCTTCATTATATTAGCTCTGACCTTAGAGAGTTGAGAAGAGTTTTCCTGTCTCGCAGGCTTTTCTGAAATATTAATACAAATATGTCCCACACTCTCATAACCCATTCTCCATTTTCATTAATTATTTTTGAATCTCTTGTCTTAGAATGTCTTGTAAGTTTGAGCTCTATCCAAAAATTGCATTGGTGCTTTCAGAGTCAGTGAAGAGCTTTGTGAAGGACTGGACTCGGGAAATGCAAGTGTCCCAAAAGGCACCAATCTCTGCTGCTTGTTATTTCCTTGCTTTCCTCACTGTGTTTTTTAGCAGTGTGGTATCATTTTTGCTCCTTTATGCATCCCCTGATGCAGTTTATCAATTGTACCTGAATTAGGCCTGTAATTGGTGGCTGAAATGTGGAACCTCTCACACTGAGTCTGCTCTGACATGAGGAAAGAGCCTCTAACTCAGTCCTGGCAGGCCTGCTTGGGAAACTGGGGTTCTGGAGATTTCTACACTTCATGAACCAACTGGGCCGTACTGAACCCACAATTTATGCATGTGTGGATCAGTAATTAGCCTTTGCGTGAGGGGATGGTGGTGGGCAGAACAGTTTCCTGTGGAAAATGAGCATTCCCAAAGAGAACCGGGCTTATCTCTTTGATTTGCAGCAGTTAGAGGTTGCCTGTGTTCTGTTGAGCTGTTTCCTGCATTTTCCCTCATTGGTATTTCTCGTGTGCTGGGAAGTACACTCTGATTTTTGTGTCTGTGCAGAGCTTGAAGCCTTGGAAGATTGAGCCTATCAAAGCTCTAAAGGAACACGGTTCTGCTCGAGCCCCTTTGTACAGCGAGTGCTGCAGGCGATGCTTCTATTGCAGTATTAGAACCAAATAACCTTTTGTGGCTTTGACCTTTTACCTTTTTCTTCTTGCAGATATAAAACCAGCCAACGTGTTTATAACAGCCACAGGGGTGGTGAAGCTGGGAGATCTTGGATTAGGCCGGTTTTTTAGTTCTAAAACCACTGCAGCACATTCCTTAGGTAAGCTGGTACTTGTTAAGCAAGCCCTGCCGTGTGGTTGTCGGCTGTGATGTTCAAAAGCAGTGGTGTCTGTCCTCTGAGGGTGACAGAAGTGGGATTCGGTGGATCCTGGATCTCCACTGATGTGCATTGTGAATGCTCTTCATAGGCATTAATAGGTATCTTCTGTTTTAAGCCTTCGCTTGTTATTTTTGTCTGGAAGGCCTGGCCTGGTAAGCGTGTGATTTTTAGCAAATGTAACAAATGCAGCTTTTCCACTCTAAATACCATGTTTGCCTGCACTGTGCTTGCTGGAATGAAATGTCACACCACCACCTTTTACAGCCCCTGACCGGGGCTGTGACTGTCTGAGGTGGGTGAGGTGTTCAAAGCCCTCGTGGTTCATCTGTTCCAAAAAGGGACTGCACTTGAAATTCAGCTTAGGCTTTAAAGGTCCAAGCTTTCTTCATGTCTTCCACATAGCTCAAAGTTGTTTCCCTCATTTTTACCATTAGCAGTAATTCCAGTGCTACAGAAAATTCCATAGTATGTACAGTTCATTAAGTCTCCCAGTACAAAGTAGTTCCTGACTGTGTCTGTAGCCTCTTAAGAGGTGATTTTCCATTTTTATTAATGGGTCCCAAAGGTGCCTCCATGTTAGAGCAGTGAGGGCACTTTGGCTTCTGGTGCAGTATTTAAGCCCTTTTACATTTACCTCTCTCAGTTGATTTTGGAACACACAACAATTGTTTCACTCTTTGTTTTGTGCAGTTTCCTTCACCGAGTGTGAGTCGTGGTGAATCCTCTTTTAGCTGTGTACAAACCTTATTGGTAACACTGACCAGAACACTGGGCTTCTCAATGCACCAGGAAGGAAGATTCCTGCCTTGCTTCATATGTGCTTAAAAAAATAGGGGCATTTCTACAGTTGACTGGCATAAAATAGGAGATTTCAGATTTCCCTTTGCATCAAAAGCTGTCCTAGGATATATCCCCCCCGTGCTTAATAGATGAAAATAAATCCTTTTCACAGAAAGTTACAATCACATCGTCTCAACGGGCCAAAATATGATCATGTCTAATTATATGATCTTATCTAGTTTGACTGCTGCACTTATTATATTAATAAGAATAAATTGGGGCTTGGAAACTGGCTGCACATGTAAGCCAAGCTTGTGACCTTTAGCAGGACTGCTCTCTCTTAATTGAGAAAGCTCGAGTGGGAAGAGCTCAGCCCCTTGTGCCTTTCCTCACATCACAGTGCCCTGGAAACAGGTGAATGGGGTGCAGAACACTGAGGGAGAACCACTGAGGCTGGAGAGGGGTGGACACTCCACCATTTCCAGAGATTCCTGGATCCACATAAAAAATAACATTTTAACAGTCACGGAATTTGCAGACTTGAAGCTTCTTCCTTTATTTTTGGTAATTTGCCAGAGATGCAGGTTTCGCAGCAGCGGGAACGCGGCTGCTCGTGGCTGTGGTGTAATGAAGCCATTCTTTAGGTGGCTGTGAGGGATGATCCCACGCCCAGCGCGGTGCCCGGCCCAGGCCTCGGTGCCGAGCGGGCACTTCCCATCCCGCGTTGCCCCGGCAACCGCCCTGAGCCGTCACTTCCCTGGCTGCTGACCCATGAATTCAGTGTGCAGCTTATGCAAATATATTCATCTCATTTCTTCCTTTGGCTGTATTTGCTCACATCAGGCTGGCACAAAAGGGCACGAGGCAGCCCCCGACCCGGCTGACAGGTGTAGCAGCGGCTCGGCAGCGCCGCGCCGGGAACGGGAGCCGTAATTAGAGCAAGGAACAGAATGAACGTCACATGAATTACCAGGCAGCAGATCATATTTGTCAGGAAGGATTGCATACATAAAAATTAAGTGACAGTACATGCCGGGGTAATGAAAGAAAAATGAAAGATTTGCCTGTACACAGCTCGTGAGGCGCCGGCGAGCGCGGGGCTCCGAGCGCCGGCGGATCCTCGCCAGCAGTGCCGGGACGTGGGGCAGGGAGAGCCCTGGCCCCAGGAAAACCTCCCCAGGCACAGCTGCCAGAGGGAAACATGGACACCTCCAGCCTCCCACGGTGTGGGGAGAGGCAGCAGGAACCAGCTGGGCCTGGAGGTGGGGGGGAAGTTCCCAGGGAGCCACCTCGGCCGTGCTCTCCCTTTCCCTTGGGAGCAGACAGGAGATAGTTTTCCACAGGGGAGAGCTCTTCCTGCACGAGGCTTGCCAGCAAATTCACATGTTTTAAAGGTAATGGGTGTAGCTGAGGTGAATTTAACTACTCCTTGTTTCAACGTGGTGGCTTACAGTCCTTCCTTCCCTAATTTTAGACTTCGGAAAACTTTAATAAATACAGGGAGTTTCCATTAATATTAGAATGGGTAACTTTACTGACAACTGGTATAATGCCCGTTTTTAGCCAAGTAAACTTGGCATTATCCAAAGCTTCTGACTGGCTTTACACGTTGAAGAAACGAGAGGGGGAAATAAAAACCAGCAAAACAAAAAAACCCCAAAAGAAACCAATTTTACACAGAATAGTCTTGTTTTGGAGCAGATGATTTCTTATTTATTCTTGGACAAGAATATACTTAGAGCAGATTTTCCTTTGGGGGGATGCACACAAGTCAAAGTCTCAGCCTAGAACCTGCCAATAGCTGTGGGTTGGAGTACGGGGGTGTTACCCGTTCCTTCTGGCTGGGAGGGTTACCAGGGACCAACTGAAGAGCTCTCTAATAAACAGTCTATTTGCCTTTCCTCTTTTCTTTTCTTTCCTCTGCTTGCCAAGCCAGTTCACCATCTGAAACAAAATCCCAGGGCTTGGAGGGGCTGGTAAACAGGGCTTGGTTATTAAAAATGGACACAAGAAATCCACTGAAAACGTCAACAGCCAATATTGTGGGAATTTTGAGGAGTTTTGGCCTTTTGGTCTGTGCCTCGAGTACACTATTTGTGGAAGAAAATGTAGATGCAGAATTTCTGCAGGTATGTTTAATGTACATACATGGAAAAACCAGCTAAACAAATAAACCCCAAACAACCAAACCACAAAACTATAAGGACTTAAGAAGGGTTGTAGCCTGGCTGGGCTACATCAGATTCAGCGGCTGAGACTCTGCCAGAGCCTCCTGGAAGTGTTAATCAGATTTGTTTTGGTTGTGCCCATGAGCAGACAGGGCTGAGTTCCACAGGAAGCATCAGTCGTGGCTGAGCTGTGTTTGCACAGGGACAGAACCTCCTGTGGGCCTGCCCTGAGAACCTGCCCCCTGCCCCGTCACAGCAACAGGGCTCCTCTGATTCAAGCTGGCAAATGTTTTCAGAGCGGCTGGGCGGGATCTTCCCTGTGCAGGGAGAGGCTGGCTGTGCTCAGAGTGAGCCCTGGCTGTGCTGGGGCAGCTGTGGTACCTGTGCACAGGTGGGGCTGTAATTCAGAATGTATATGAGAGGGGAGGAATTGGAATTTTTTTTCTGGAATACCTTTGCTGCCTTTGCCTCTGTGTTTTCCTGGTGATGTAAGAGACTCTGTTCCTGTTCTAACTGGGCGTAATTAACATTTCCCTGCCTTGGAAGTTGCAGCCATCCCAGAGCTGTTGTGTTGCATGGGGTGCTGTAGCTGTGCCCGGGGGCAGCAGGGGTGCCCTGGCATCGCTGAAGGGGCTCATGTTCAGGTGAAGTGTTTCAACTTCCAGGAGCAGGGCAGGAGGCTCCTTACTTAGCCATAGCCTTCCCTATGGTTTGGCAACCTTTATGACTTCAGAGGCATTGCTCTACCACCTGGTGAGCGATGCTGAATCAGAACAATATTTTGTATTTTCAGCAGGGCAAATGCCAAAGAAAGTTTCTGATGAGTAGTCTCCGATTAGACTGTTCTTGTCAAATTGACTAATGGGATGCAGTGGTGAGCCCTGACTGATTGCACTGGAAGCCTTGTGCAGTTTTCTAGAAGAGGCTCATTACAGGAGATTCCCACGTAATGCTGGACAGGCCATAAAGAGAATTGGGCTTGTCAGTCTTTTATCATGACAGTTATTTAAAAATTAATGCATCAGTTTTGAAACGCAGAGCCCTGCTTGTTTGTACATTTGCTGACAAGGCTCGGGTAATGGCAGGTAAATGTGGTAGGTGGGCTCCAGGAAAGGAGCTCAGGCGTGGAGAGCTCCAGAGCCCTGGATGTTGGATGTAGCGGAGCAGATTAATGCCCGGCTGGGCAGGAGGGCACTGAGCCGTGGCACGAACCCGTCCGCCGGCACCCAGGGGGGCTCGGGCTTATCTAACCAGGCATTATCTGAAACGACAGTGGTGCTGCCCCAGCAGACCTGGCTGCCATGGCCTCAGAGCCCACTCGTTCCTGCTCCGAGCTGCTCACGCAGTGACCGCAATAACTGAGCCCGGGAGCGGCCTGGCCCCGGCACCGGGAGCACGGGCACCTCGGGGCAGGACTGGGGCTGCCCTGCTGCTCCCTCCTGCCCGTGCCCGGCTCCCTGAGCCCCGGCGGGTGGGAAGAGCGGCAGCACAGAGACCACGCAGGTGGGGAAGCGTCTCACGCGCCGGTGCTCGGTGGAGGCTTCCAAAACTGTCCAAGAACTTCATGGAATGAGTCGGTGCTGCTGCTGCAGCTGCGTATTTTTAATCAGGAAGATGAATCAGTGCTGTCCCAGCCAAGTCAGTTGTTGCACAGAGGCCTGGCAGCTGTGTGGGGATTACTGGGAGAGCTGTGCTGTCCATCGTGTGTGTCTTGTGTGCACGTGGGATAGAGCCGTGGAAAGGCTCCTTGGGCTCTCTGAGTGGGGCCTGTCTGCTCGTGGTGCCCTGTGGAGTCACTCTATGTAGTCTGTTGAAAACTATTAACAGAACTCTGGTCTCTTCCATACCCAGGGGCCTTTCACTGGCAGTTAAACCCGGCCAGATCTGGGGCTGTGTCAGCCTGATTTGCTCGTCCTCAGCATGGAAACAAAATAATCTCCATGTGCTGTGTTTCCTCTCTTGTGGTTTGTATAGAATTTGCAAAAATGTAACTTCTCATTAGGGTACCTTTGCAGTGAAAGGGGAGTAATTTCTTATTTAATGACCTGAAAGCAGGAGCTGAGTTCACCGTACAGGGCAGCTGATTGCTGAACATCTTGGGGGTCCAAATAAATGACCAGCTCTGTGCTGGGTCACCTGTGCAGGTGGCAGGGCTTGGAGTTTGCCTCTCAAGGCTGTTGCTTTCTCCGCAGAACTCATTTATTTCCCACAGTGGAGATCCCTCCTCAGGAACGTTGGGGAAGGTGGTGGCTGTTCTTCCCCCTCCACCTCCAGCACTATCCTTCAGCTGCTTATTAGTCCTCCAGCTGTCTCAGCCAGCATTTCAAATGGAGAAATTGTAAACTGAATGTTACAGGCAAATTAAACATTTGCCATCTTGTGAGGGAAAGGTCTTTAATTAGGAGAAGGATACACTGGAATGCCAAAAGAAAAAAAAATTGACAGGGGACGGACAAGCAGGGGAAGCAGCAGAAAAGAGCATCTACAGTCCTTGGATGTTTTAATAAATGATGTATCTGAGGATTATTTGATGTAGTTGAGACTGCCAAGATGTCTTGTATTTTCAGTACCACAACTGAAACTTATTTAGGATTTAAAAAAGAACCTTTTTGAGGTAAGGAATTTATTAATAATTTCCTGTAACTTCTGTCCAAAATACTGCAGTAAATTTCTTTTGATAAAGTACAGACTTGTGGAAGTACATGGAAACCCCCCAGCTTCTGACGTGACTGCAAGTTGGAGCAGGGTTTTAAAGTTTGGAATGATTATCTTGGTTCTTGCAGAAAGTTTTGCCCCTGTCTGGAGCTGGGCATGTTCCCTGCCCTCTGTGCTGCAGTTCTGGTGACCTGTGCGGGGGTCCAGGTGAAGAGCCGGGGTTGGGAAGCGCCGGGGTTGTGTTGTGCTGGTGGGTGAACCAAAGGCACAAGCCTTTCCTGTGGCTCTGTCCAGCTGAGACCCTCTGGAGGTTCTTGGGAACCTGGAAGGGAAGCAAACCTTTCTGAAGCATCAGAAATACTGCAGATGTTTTCACTAACGTTCACCATCCTTGGCTCTGTACCTGGTGATGTATCTGATTCGATGCCTTTGCACCATGATCTGTCTCCAAACTTTCATGCATCTCTTGTAATGAGCCCTTCGTGCCCCCTGACCCTTTAGTGGAGTCACGGAGTCCGAGAGGTTGCACGGTCCCTTTGTAAGACAATAACCTCGTTGTCTGTTTGTTTTGCAGTGGGAACTCCCTACTATATGTCCCCAGAGCGAATACACGAGAACGGCTATAACTTTAAGTCTGATATCTGGTCCTTGGGCTGTTTGTTGTATGAGGCAAGTATCTTCTCACTGTTTTCCCTGGGCTTGTCTAACCCACAGCACGGGGCAGGAGTGCAGGGCCCGGGCTGACTGCAGTTCCTTGTGGAGAAACCCAAGGAAAAGTTGTCTCGCTTTGTGTTTGCCGAGTGCTGTCTGAGCACGAACAAAGGGCTTGTGCCACCCAGCACAGCACTCCCACAAAGTTAATTTAGGTCACAGCAGATGCTGAGGATGCAGCCATGAAAAGCCAGTTCACTGTATCCCTCCTTCCTGCTGGGAGCAGAGCTCTGTTAGGGCAGCGTAGTCAGAGTGTCTCCTGAACACTGCATTTGTTTGGAAAATAGCAAATCCATGGGAATGTAAGCTACTGGTTTCTTAGAATCAGTTCTGACCAATTGCAGTATTTTAATTATGGGAGCTTTCAGTAAAGAAAAGTGGAGTTTTTATGTAATGTGAAATCAGGGTGTTTAACTATTAGACTATGGGGGAAGTTTTTCTAATTGTACATTGTGTTACAGCTCAGGGCACAGACCCAGAGCAGACACGTTTGGATGAACTGCCCAGTGTGCAACTTGTTCTTTAAAGCTGTTACATGTATTTTGAAAATAAGTGCTATGATTTTATAACAGTGCTTTCAGCTTTGTGATTTCATTTTTAGCAGGGATCAAAGGGTATCGAACAGTCTTGTCCTCATTTATAATCTAAATCTTTTTTTAAATGGATGCATCTTCGAATTCAAGTGAAAGTGCATGTCAACATTTAGAAAGCTTTTATCCCAGCCCAGAGGAATAAAAATCCCTGGGATATTTAGTAATAAGAATATTGCTCATGTCCTTTTTGGATAACAAATTATGTGAACTGGTGACATTTTGCTTCTCAGTGCAACTTCTTGTAACCACATGGAATTAGAGACATGTAATTCTTTTTGTGAGCACATCAGATGTGAGCTGAGCCTGTCCTTCAGCTGGCTGGTTAAACAAACATGGTAGGACAAGATGCTGGAAAAGTCGTTTTTCCCATAACGTCGCTGTTCCCAGCAGGATTCAGAGCTTGCCACTGTTGGGTCCTTCTGGGAAGAGCATCATCTCCCAGAGCACTGCCTGGGGTGTCACTGGTCACACAGTTCAGGGGGTGCTGATTTGCTGCTGCAGGGGGTGAAATTCCAGGGGGGTGAACCTGGTGAGAGAGGCTGGGGCTGGGAACTCAGGGAGGGAATCCACCAAACCCTGCTGAAGGCACTGAAGAGCCCGGGGGGCTCCACTCCAGCAGCACAGTGGGCCCAGTAACGTTTGTGCACTGGAGTGGGGTCCAAAAACTGCTCCTGGGAACACCCGTCAGTCCCCAGAGCCGGGCACAGTGCCAGCGTTGGCCCCGTGGTACCAGAGCAAAGAGCCACGTCCTGAGGGAGGAGCCACTTTGAGGGACACGGGAGCCCAGCGTGGCTGTGTCACTGTTTTGGGGGAAATACTGTTAAATTCCATGGCATAGGAGGGAGAGAAAGGGTGTGACACCCGACTGATTCCTTGATCTAAAATATCTGGACAATTGTGAGCTTAAATTGAGTGGCTTTGTGCCTGTCTTCAGATTCCCAGTGCCTCTCAGGAAAGAATTCAAGAGACTTTGAGTAATTCCCAAAGCAGCAGCATCTGCATTCCATCCAGAAGCTGGGATTGTTTTAATAAAGGGTGGTTTTGCTTGTAATGCTTCTAATGAGGTGCTGCAAACTGGGATGATCCAGTACAGGTGTGTGTACCTGGGTCTGCTGGTGGTGTTTGAAAAGGGATTTGGAATTCAGCTGTGGGAAGGGGGGAAGGAAGTCTGACCTCCCAGTAATGTCTTGTGCTGGGCCTAAGGAGGAATTCCCAGGGCAGGCTCGAGGTGAGGACTGGCCCTGCCATGGTGGGCTGGCCTGGCCAGCTCTGCCAGGAGCAGTGGGGCTGGCCCCAGTTGGACTCCACTCCCAGGTGCTGCTGCAGTGCCAGGGCGCTCCGAGTCCCTCCAGGCTGAGCTCCTGAGGACAGGATTCCAGATTTATGCAGAGAGAAATATTTAACGTTGTGCTAAGATATGTTTTTGTTGCAGGCAATATGGTCCCCTTATGGCACAGGAGTCTTGGTACTCCTTGTATTTCAAGAAGCTGAATTAATTGCACACTAAACATAATTCTCTGGTAGGAGTAGCAGTACTGCAGTAACATCTGAGAGCTTTGGCATGTGAAGCGTTTTTAAATTTCCTTCCTACATAGGTAAGGCTTAACTTTGGGAACAGGAGCTGTGAGATCTTGCAGATTCCAAGGAGGACTTGACAGGTACCAGTTCTGTGTTCAGTAGTTAAATAGCTACTTGACTTGTGAAACTTTCTAGAATTTCAAAAATTAAACATCAGATTTATGTGTCTTTGAAGGAGCTGTGTTTTATCTGCACTAATTTCTCACAAGGAGGATGTTTTTCCATGTGGCTTAAGAAGTAAGGAAAAGGGATGCTTGTTTGGGTATGAGTCACTTCTGATCTTTCTCCGGATAGATTGTGCAGATAAGCTGCAGAGATTTAATGTACAAATTGCCTTCAGAGACAGGCGTGTCCACTGGAATCCACTTAGGGAACATTGAGGGCTTTGGGACATAATGCCACATAGCACCACTTAACTTTGACATTGATAATCATGCAGGGATTTTTATTAAATCTTATCAATATAGTAGTAACTGTCTTCATCCCTCACTTCCTGTAGATGTCTGTCAGCAAGATAACTTGGAGGGGATAAAAATAAGTTGTTAATTCCCAGAATGTAGCTGGAAGCAGTGACTTCAGCGGTTGTGGCACGACAGTCAGTTGAAGCAGTAACAGGGATTCCCGTCTCCCGCGTTGGAACCAGTCGTGCTGCGTGGTGGGCGTTTGCCGGGGGGATCTGCCTGGCCTGGGGTAATTGCTCTAATCAAAATGTCAGGAGCAAACCCCAGCATGGCAGCACAAACTGCAGTTAGTGAGACGCTTGGAGTGCCTGTGGTCATGGCCCTGCTCTGGTCACCACTTCAATTCCCTGCATGTACCATCCCAAACCCCACAGTGTTTCCTTTTTCCATTCCTCCCCTTTGGCACAGCAGCGCTTAACTGGCCCTGGAATGGAAAGGGAATGGGAATTGGAAAATCCCTCTCAACCTCACTGGCATTATTGATGTTTGTACTGAGATCCTGGAGACCCTGTTTAACCCTTGCTTGCCTTCTGTGCTTTCCCCATTGCCCCCATTAGTGTTTGCTTGGCACAGCCTTGTGTGCTGGGCTCTCTGGGTTGTTTGAACCGATTGAGAGCAGTTTGCCATCAATCCTAATTGAAGAGTGGAGTCTCTAATTGGACTGTAATTTTTCTCCCACTGATTTGCCTGTTACTGACAGTAATGAAGCCACAGTGATACTTCACCTCTTGCCTTCAGAACCTTCCAGATGTTCTCACCTGACTCTGGGGCTCCTTGGAAGCCCCTCAGGTCTGTGGGTTTATCAGGAGTAGCTTAGGTTACTACTGGTAGTAGTGGAGAGGAGTGAGGATAAATCCTTTAAAAGACAGGCTGATGATTTAACCCAAGGGTAGTTTCTCCTGGTGTGTCCTGCACTGCTCAGCACCTGGACGTGTGTTTTGGTGGGACCCCCCGGCCACAGCCTGTTCCTGCAGTGCCTCTGCCCAGCCACGTCCTCTGCTGGCAACCAGCAGCTCCAACCCTGCCCTAATCAAAACCGCTTGTCTGTCACCAAATCCCCCAGAACCCATCAATCTTGGCTCCTAAGCGCAGGGCAGTAGATTGCAGGGGCTGCTGTTGGCTCTCTAATTCTGCTGGGAGCTCGCTGTGTGTCAGCACCGCGCAGGGTAATGAGCAACAGACTAATAATCATCAGAAACCCCGTCAAAGCCGCAGGGAGAGGCATCAGCTTCAGCTGGGCTCAGGATGAAAAGCAAGCCCAGGTGATGGGGCTGGTCAGAAATGGTTTAAAAGGTCTAAACAGAGGGATAGCACCCCCAGGTATCCAGCGGGGCTTCCACAGGAGATGGTGTTGCTGTGCTGGGTGGGGCTGCTCTGACCCCCCCAGGCTCTGCTGGCTCAGGTCCTGTGTGGGAACAGGAGCAGGAAGGTGCTGCACTCCCACGAACAGACACAGCCAGAAGTGCCCGTGGTGCTGTGGCTGTTTGAGCCTCGAGAGTCACTCTGCTTACACCTCGTGGCTGGGAACTCACAGCCCAAACGGTTTTGCCCACTCAGGGATGGGGTTCCCTTCCTGAGACTCAAGTGTAACACAAACACATCTTGGTGAGGAGTCTCCATGTGCTCTGGAAGGAATCCTCCCCAGCTGTGGCACTTCTGGAGGTGCCAGTACTGGAGCCACCAAACAGGACTGAAAGAGAAAAAAGACCAGATTGATCAGGAACATTTTCAGTAGTTTGGTTCCCAAATCTGCCTGGGATACTGTTTTCTAAATAGCGGATTTCTGGCAGGAGATAGGTGTGTTTTGAGGTTGGTTGGGGTTTTTTTTAAAGGCTGAAGTACAGTGCTCATGCCTGTAAGATTCTTTGCATTCTAAGTAGCTAAATGTCCACAGATTTAGAGAGATGATTATTTGAGAGGGTTTCAGAGTTGGCTTAGAGCCAGTTGGGTTCTTACTGATGCTCTCAGTGGTCCAAGCATCCTATTTCTTGGGTTTTTTCCCTTGGGAAGCAGAGCAGTGCCTGGCACTGGCCCTGTCGGGGCTGCAGAGCTGTGGGGATCCCAGAGCAGTGCGGGCTGGGGGCAGTCTGGCAGCAGCAGCATCCCTTGCTCACTGGCAGAGAGCAGAATTGGCTCTTGCAAACCAGCAGCACTGAGGGCTCTCAAATCCTTGGCGTTTCTGAAATGTTTTCTGGTGTTTTCTCTCCAGATGGCAGCTCTGCAGAGTCCCTTCTATGGAGATAAAATGAACCTGTTTTCTCTTTGCCAAAAAATAGAGCAATGTGACTACCCACCTCTTCCAGCTGAACATTATTCTGAAAAGGTAAACTGGGAGTGTGTTTGCAGGGGAATGGGATGGGGTGCAGTGAAGTTCCTCCTGGCACGGGGAAAGGGAACCTGGGAGGAGAACCCCTCACATCCAGGGCAGAACGGGGGATGGCCTGGGGCTCCTGGCTGAGGAACCAGCTGTTGATGTCTGAATATTGGCAAGCTAAATCAAGACAAAAAAAGGTTTCTTAATGTGAGGAATATTTTGGAACTGAAAGTCTGGGGCGCTGGCAGAAACCAGCAGTGAGCCGTGGGAAAGCCCTCTCCCTCTCCCTTTCCCTTAAAACAACATTCCATAAAACAGCACTGAAATGTTTGTTTATGGACTCTTCAGAGTGTAATGAAGGGGGGAAGGATTCTTTTTAAGAGAAGAAAAGCTATTTAGTTTAATGCAATAAGCATCTCTACAGCAGCTGCACCGGGGCTTTTTAAGGTTGTGCATCTGAACGAGAGGGGTGGGAGCAGCCACTGAAGTGCAGCACAAATCCCTGTGCCCGTGACCTTCCCTGCAGCTGCAGCCACGCCTTGGGTTTCCTCAGGGCTTTTGAGAAGGGCTTTGCTTTTTTACTCCCTTACCTCGACAAAGCAGCTGGTTTTCCTTACCTCCTCCTTCCTTACAGTTGCCTCCTATTTGAAAGGAAATGGGTAATGGAATTTTAAATGTTCACTGTGTCCTGAGGAGCGAGGCAGGATGCCTGGGAAATACTGTGTGCAGCAGGAGCAGCCGGGCTGGTCTCCACCCTGGGAGGGGCCCCACGCTACACTTGCCAAGGATCTCATGCAAAATGATGCTTTGAGCACTAGTCTAGTCTGTAAAAGTGCATTTCTGCACTTCCCCCCCGAGCTCCGTGGCAGCCCCAGCCCCGCACGGTCCCTCTGCCGAGCTGCTGCAGCTCCTTGCCCTCACTTATGCCTGCTGGCAGCAGAAATTAGTGTAAGTTGACAGATGTGTTTCCTGTCTGTACAATTACTGTCTGTTTGCTTCCCTCTGGCAGTGCTAAGGAGTGTGTGTAGTGCAGTGACAGTGCGGGGTGAGAAGCTGGTTTGCAGCTCCACGTGCCGGGTCCCGGAGAACTCGGCTCCAGGTGGTTCATGCGCTGTTCACGGGACGCTGGCAGAGGCTGTGCCTGTGGCTGCAGCTCCTCTGCCACTGCCCGGGGAAACAGCCAACAGCTCCAGTTCTGTGCAGGGTACAACAGGGCTGCACCATCAACAACAGCCAGTGGGGTAAAGATTTGTAGATTGGCTCAGAGGAACGAGGCGGGAGCGTTCGGGGCAGTACCCCCTGGCTTTCCGGGTGTTTCCTCTTCTCTGTGGCCTTTTGTGGCTCACCAGGCCAGATCCTCCTGTGAGCAACTCTGTGCTGCTGGTAGCAGGAGGAGGAGCTGGGACTGCAGCCAGGACTGGTTTTCTATACTGGGAGCGGATCTGCTCATAACTGGAGATCCAGGCTGGTGGTGCTGATCCAGGCTCAGCTGCTGGTGCTGTAGGTGCTGCTGAGCTGCCTGTGAGGACCGAAGTGTTCAAGTGCTGCACAGCTCCTGGCTGGACCTGATGGCACAGCCTTGGGTGAGCTCTAAGCATTTTAATTTGTTGGTGGGAGTTTTGTGGTGATCTTGGCTGTGTTAAATCTTTAGGGTCTCAGGGTTACAAAGGCAGCAGCATCCCTGCCCTCAGGTCAGAAAGTCACCAGAGAATGGGGCAGGGCCAGGCAGCAGGTTTGGTGTGGGAGCACGGATGGGGCCTTGCTGCATCCAGAGCTGAAAACCTCAAGTACATTCAGTTAATGCAGCTGAAGCTGTGTGCTTGATAGCTGTATGGTCATGCTTTTAATTACTGCTAAAATAATTGGCACTGTGGCTACTGGGAGGATGTGAGAAGATCAGAGGCTCAAGGCTGTTTCTCCCGCTGCCTCGGGGGTACGAGCAGCTTTCAGTGTCTGTATAATTAAAAGCTACAATCTTTCATGTGCACAATAAAGAGGGTTGGGAGGTGGGGAGACTCCAGCCCTTCTGCATTTTATTTATTAAATATAATCAATGACCAGTCTCTCTTCTTCACAAAGGTTTTTAGGAAACACCAGGGTCTCACAGCCGTGTCCAACAGCTTAAGACACTCAAGTGCTGGTCAGACTGTTACACTCAAGGGTTGAAGGGTTTGGTGCCGGGGCTGGTGGGGGAAGGCTGTGCTGTTGTTGTAGGGGAGCTGGGCTCAGGCTCCCCCTTCCCTCCCCACCTGCCACCTCAGGCACACTGTGGTAGTGATCTGGTTTTTCCTCCATCATCCACACCCTGCTCGTGCCACCAGTGCCTCCCTCCCTCCCTCCCTGTGCCCCGCGNGGGCCCTCCCCACCTGCCACCTCAGGCACACTGTGGTAGTGATCTGGTTTTTCCTCCATCATCCACATCCTGCTCGTGCCACCAGTGCCTCCCTCCCTCCCTCCCTGTGCCCCGCGCTGCTCCCCCAGCCCTGGCTGCACACGCTGGGTCCTCCTGGGCCAGGCTCCCTCTGCTCCTCAGGGATGTAAAATGTGCTGGGGGTGGGAAGACTTAAATCTGCAGTGAAGTTTGGTGGAAAAGGTTCTTCCTGGCCCATCTGGAGGCGGGACACACGTGAGACAGACCAACGTGTGCCTGCAACCTGCTCACCAGCATCTGCGTGAAGGTTCCCAGTTCCCAGCCTGGCCTGCGGAGCTCGGGCAGACGATCTGGAGCCCCTTGCAGTCAGGAGCAGTGGGTTCATTCACGTTTGCCTGTTCTCTTGTCTTTCAGCTGCGGGAGCTGGTCAGCATGTGCATATACCCCGACCCAGATCAACGGCCTGACATCGGCTACGTGCACCAAATAGCCAAACAAATGCACGTGTGGACCTCGAGCACATGAGCGGCCGGAGCCAGCACAGCTCAGTCTTACTTGAATCCTTTTCTCAGCTGAAAGCGACTGGTGCCAGGTCACACAGGTGGGAGGTTGAGCACTCGCAGCAGAGGCTCCATCATTTGCAGGTTATTTGACAAGGACTCTTACAGGTGGTCGTGCTTTAACGTGAAGATTCTGTGAGGTATTGCAAGTGATTCTTTTATTTTTTATTTTTAAGGCCAATAATGTTATGGATGTAGATCATTTAAGGGTCCTTTCTTAAAACTGTCGTGTGTAATCTAGGATAGCCGATATTACCGAGGGCTCGGCCTTTGCCAGACCTTCTATCTTAACTGTAATGTGAAATACTGAAATAATTCCTTCAGTGAAATCACTTTATACTAATGTAAGAATTACCGTAGATTTTGTGTAATTTGTATAACTGCAACTTTGCCTCTTCTGCAAATGGTTAATAGCAAATTCAGTTTTTACTTGGTGTATTTTAAAGCAGCCATTTATGTGTTTTTATTAATTCCCTCCTCTTCAGACTTAGAAACTGGGAAGGGTTGGGGGGTGGGAAACACTTTGGGTTTGTTTTTTTTTTAATTGTAAACTTTGTGTATTTTGCTGATGCATTTCTCTGTCAGAGATGAGTTAAACATGAACCTGGGGAAAAGAAGCCAAACATGCCAAGCAAACCCAAACCAGCCTTGCTCCTGCAGAGAATTGCTCCTTACCCTCATTGTCCCTTTTGGAATGGCTCTTCTCAGCCTCCAGGTTCTTGTTTAAAACCAGTGTTGATCGAAGCCAGGTCGATTTTGGTGCAGAGACTTTTACACATTCGGTAGTACATTGGGTACTATCAGTGGAACTTGAGCAGTGTTTTAAACACATGGAAATTTTTTTTAAATAAATGAAATGCTTTATGTATGGAATTCTGCATAGGATCAGCCCCGTCTCTCAAACTGTGAAAGCTCATTACAGAATGTGAATGTCTATAAATCTCAACCTGATCTGAAGGAGTCATCGTCTCTAACTGCATGAAAATTGTCAACAGCTAAATTCATTCATTGAATCAATGATTTGTTTCATTACTGCCGATGGAAATATTCCCTGCTTTAGGAACAGCCGTGGATTCACGTTCCAGTGTTTCCATTCCATGTGCCTGTCGGGAGGAGCGGGGCTGCACTCGGAGTTCCTGAGGAAACCCCTCAGCCTGAGCTGCTGCAGCGCCACTTCCACAAGTGCCGGGGCTCGTGCCAGCTGTAATTTGTGGGTGACAGTTCAAATGCAGCCTGTGCCTTTTTTGGTTTTGTTTTTTTTTTTAAGGAAAGCTTACAGTACTTAATTTTTTTGGAACTAAGATTAGGGTTAGAGGGTTACATACATATATATGCTTTTAGTGGATTTTTTTTAACCTAATTTGCTCTGCTTAAAGGAAAACTGCAGTGCCGTCTTCAACTACTTCCTAGCAAATTTGGAAATGTTTTTATAGGGTACCAAGAAAAGCCATTAATTGCTGTGAATAAGGTTGGCATCATTAATACAAAGTGCCATCTTACTGAGGCTTCTCAGCAGAAAGCTGAGGGCACTGCTCTCAGGAGAGAGTCAGGAAATTCAAATCAGCAGGAGAAGTCGTGGAGGCACCAAATTGCTCCCACCATTCCCATGCCAAGCAGCTTGGTGAATTTACACCCGACCTCTCCAGCACTCTCAGCTCTGACCTGCCCCTGTCCCCTGGCACTGCAGCTTTCCTTGAGCCGGGCTGAGCTCCATGGCCAGAGCCAGGGTCGGGCTCGGGGCGACACGGAAAAGGATCAGCAGCTTCCAGGGAAGCTCAGCTCACACATGAGGATCTGGAGAAGGCTCCTCACTTTCTTGCTACATAAAATTTCTTAGTGCTTATAAGGAAATGTATTTCAAAAGGTAATTTTTTGCAATTGTGCATTTTTAGATAAAAAAAATAAAATATTTCCAAAATAAACACCTTTGTTTAAAAAAACCTAAAAAGTGCAGTATTAAAGGAAATACAACCCCCCCCAGCCTGACAACAGGCCTAAACATGTGTGAAACTGCTCCTACCAGCTGTGGTGTGTAGCTGCTTTTCCAGCAAACGGGTGAATGGGGAGAGATTGTCACTTGTCCCAGTGGAAAACCGTGAGAGTCTTTACCCTCTGAATTGTGGCACATCAGAGCTGCTTTTCCGGGATGTTTGTTGCAGGATTCCAAGGCTGGGGACGGGCACCAGTTCACCTTTTGAAGCTACCTATCAATGCTACACCTCCCCTTTTCATTTAAAAAATAATTCTGCAGGGGATTCTTGTGGCTGGTTTTTTTTTCAGGATTATGTAATGCTGTATGAAACAGTCTGAGATCTCATTAACTCCAGTGGTACAAGCCCAGCATTTTAGGACAAACCAGGGCTAAATGGAAGTGAGTGACAAGACAGTCAAACTGAATGATGCTGGATCTGCCCTGTATCCTGTCTCTCTCTACAGAAAACGGGGCAGGAGTAACACAAACATCTCCTGATGCCCAGAGTTACTTCCCTGCAGTGGGGTGGCAGGAGAGCAGTGCCTGTCAGAGGTCAAGGCCAGCAGTTCAGAACCACCACTGCTCATTGTTTTCATACCTTTTCCTGTATCCATCAGGAAAAGAACATTCTATTAAATTCAAACTTGTCCAGCTGGGCTTACACAGAGCAGCTTTACTGCTGGAGTGAGGTACCCAAGCAGCTGCTTTCCTGCCCTGCCTCATCTGCTGCGCTCTCAGAGCCTGCAGGACGGAGCCTCACCCGTGGTACAGAGCAGGAATGAGCAGCACACAAGACACGGGGGGCAGAGCCCTCTTTATTGGGTGAGACAGAGCCGCTGGTCAGCCCACGGGGCTCAGGACGTGTCCATGGTCTGCACGTTCTCGTCCAACACCTCGATTTCCAGGTGAGCCACGTTCTCTGTGAGAACAGCAGTTGTTCCTTTTGCACACTTGTACCTGCCAAACCTGGGAAAGAAATGGGGGAAGATCAGCCTGGAAGATGATCCATGGGAAAACTTGTATTTAAATTGTACAGAATCACACAGAATATGCTGAGCTGGAACGGTCCCACAAGGATCAGCAAGTCCAACCCTCAGCCCTGCACAGGACCATCCCCAAGAGGTACACCCTGTGCCTGAAAGTTTTAGAAATGATCAGCTTTCAAAGTTTCCTATAAAAATCCAAAATAAGTAAAGGAACTGTGCCTACTGCAAAATCTAAGCTGACTGCACTAACTGACAAGTTTCAGATACACCAGCAATTTTAGAAAATTGTGATTACAAAAAAAAATAAATTGCCACGTAACTGGAAAAGTCTTTACAGAAATCAGTGGTTTGGGCAGCAAAGGCAAAACTCCATTACTTCCTCAAACTGCCCAAAACTCAAGAGCCTGGTGAAATTGTGGCAGGGGAGAAGTTCCCCCGTTCCCTCCACAAGCTGCACGTGCCTCTAACAGCCTCTGTTCAGCTGCAGGTACGGCCACTCCTTTGTTCTGTTCAGCTGCAGTTCACACACAGGGTAGAGATCACTGACAAAAGCAGGACTTGCTGGGCAGAGCAGGGATCACACACAGTTCAGGGTCACTCACCTCTCCCCCTTCTTGTTGGCCACGTCGTAGGGGCGGATGAAGTCCAGCTTGTTCTTGCTGATGACGCAGATGTCGATGTTGCTGCCCGAGCCCAGGTCGTTGTAGATGCCGGCGGCGATGGCGTCTCTCACCAGCTGCTTGGCTTCCTCCTCCTGAACAGTGGAGAAGCTGTCACTGCCCCAGGGCTGGCACTGCCCAGCACCACCCCCAAAGTGCCACAGGGCGTCAACAGGAGGACTGTCCAGGGACAACCCTTTACCCTGCCCATGATCCACCACCCCAGGATGGATCAGACTTGCTAAAGACAGTCTAGGAAGCAAAACTCAGATTTTTTTTTTTAATAAATGGAGAAAATAAATTTTACCACTTTTAACTTCCAGGCTTTTGTGCACGTCTGTGTTCCAGCTGCCTGTCTTGTGTGACAGCTGCAGACACATTAGAGTCACCAGAGTTCAGGTACAAGGCTTCCCCAGGTCAGGGCTATTTAATCAGCCTTTATAGCACCAAAATTATTCCTATGATTTTATAGCATGGCTTGGTTTGCAAAATTCATCTGCTCATCCTAACAGGAGCTGTGGGACGAAGCAACTCTGCTCTGCACAGAGCTGAGTTGGAGAGCAGCTGTAATTCTAGTCCTGAGCACAGATGCAGAGAATTTAAAGAAACCTGCAGAAAACACTGGTCAAACAAGGTACTGCTGTCAAAATCCTGCAATTAGTTTTTACTATTTAAGTGAAAAAGGCAAGCTTTGCTACAGTAATGGATGTAACTGAAATGGAGTTACTATTTAGACCTGAAACAGCCTGAACCAGAGTGCAACAACTACCCACGTTACACAAACAACATTCACGAGAGTTTTACATGGAAACATTTCAAGTTGATCTGATTATCCATTAAAATATCACACCAGATCTCCGATCATCACATTCTCACCACCACCACAGAAACACGACTGGTATTGCCGTGGAGGCATCAGCAGTAGAGTGCTGATGGGACCGACAGCCTTCCCGAGCCACTGCAGCGGCACTGGCTCCCTCCCCAGCCAGGGCACGTCCTGCCCCTCAGCTGCACTGACCCGTCCCTGTGCCCCGCTGACCTGGCAGAGGGTCACAATGCCAGCACCGCAGCCTGTGCCCACAGAGATACAGACATGGACGTAACACACGCTGGTCCTCTCAGCAGCCTCTGAAGTCCAAAGCAGTGCACGTGAGACCCCTTCCTTTCTCTCAGAGCTGTGTAAGGAACTGACTTGCAAACACTGACGAGAGCTGCCTGTTCCAGCACAGCCATAATCAATCTGAAGCACGTCCCTGGACCCGGAGGTTCAGGCCTGTGCTGTCCCAGGGTGTGTGCAGCAGGCACAGGACTGGAGCAGGACACGGCCTGCAGTGAGCGACAGAAACAGCTGCAATTCCTACTTCGCTCCCAGTTTTACCACTGTCACTCTTTATAAAAAAAAAATAAATTATGCTGCCTACTAAGTTGACTAGAACAATACAGCCGTGCTGTAAAAATAATTCCTCTGCCTTTTCAGTGTTTTTGGCAATAAAACCCTGATAAGCAAGTAATTCCTCACTCAACTGATAGAAGACTGCCACTGATTTGTTGCAGACTGAGAGTATTTTAGTACTATAGTGCAAGTGAATAAAATGAACCAAAGAAGTCTGTGTAGATCTGTTTTAAAAATTAAGTGGTAGCAAAACCAGAATAATTTCAAGCTACATGAGTGTTAGTGTAAGAAAAGCAGCTTAGGAGTACTATGGCAAATTGGGGGAGGTCTGTTCCATTCTTCCTTTTAATTTCATCTTTTTAAGACAACACTGTAAATCTCTCAGACCGCTCTGCTTTTAAAAATGTACTCCATCAACCTACTGTTATCAAAATAATTCTAAAAATACTCATTAAAGTACAATCCACAGAGCAGAGCTGTAAGTGCACTGAGGCAACCACTGCACAGAGAGCCCAGGCTGTAACCTCAGCTCCTTCGCTGCCACAGTGGAGCCCAGGCTGTGAACCTGCAGTACTTGTCATTTCAGAAACCCTGCCTCAGTGCTGTTTCCTGCTCTTCTTTTTACAGTTCAGAAAGTTGGCCAGGATAGCCACAAGAAACAGAGATCCTGCCTGGAGTTGAGCAAGGACTGCTATTTCCAGTCACAAAATAGGGGGGTAGCAGGAAACTGCTGACACAGCCTGAAGTACAGCGGCCTCAATGAGCCACTGTAATAATTAATCTTAAAAAACTCTAAAAGTTCCGAGTATATAAAAGGAGCACTTCCTGCTTTACGGTTGCAAAGACCAAGCTAACTGGGAACATCCTCCTGTGGGGCCCGCAGTGCTCCTTAAATGAGATTACAGCGAGTGATGAACTGCAGGGCCAGTGAGCGGTGACAAGCAGCACTTTATGGAGCGATCTGTCTGTCCCCATCACCCCCCCAATGTGTCCCTGGACTCCAATGTGCAGCTCCATTTACCTCCGCCTGACAAATGGGCAGCGCTTGGGAAAGGCAGCGAGGTGCAGCACGGCCGTAATGGTCACCACAGCTGCGCCAGGGGGAACAGCCCCCAGTTCATTACACTGACCAGGAATGGAGCTTCCAAAGGGTGCCTGAGGAATAGAGCAGTAAAGGCCAAAATAAATAACTCAGCATGGAAGGCTAATCTGAAACGGTGTTTGATAAATTATTTATAACACAGACAATTGTCTGCATTTAATATTGGCGCTACTGGGCGCGTCTTTAAAAGATGATTTATGTGTTGTAGTGCCATTAAGCTTTATATGGGCCCACTGCTGGCTATAAAGTCTGCTGAGATTTAGAGAATGAGTTTTAAACTGTCACTGCAACATCACAGTAGATAGAGCCTGTATTAAATCTTTACTTTAAACCTGTTATCTGGAGAGTTGCAGTTTGCAGGCACTCAGAGCTGATGGATTACCTCTCACAGCTGCTCTGCCGCCAGTCCCAAACAGCACCGAGGAGCAACTTTTACACATTATTCTTGTATATGACTTGAACCAAGTTTCTCTTCTCACTTAAGCCATTTCCAGATTTCAAGTGCTGCTGGAGGAAAAAAAGAGACTTTCCTACAGGAGATGAGGGTACTTCTACATTATATGAATACTGTCTTTACTAACAGCCTGTAAACAAGTTTATGACTGTGCTCCAGCAGCAAAGGGAGCAGCTGGAATGGCTTTGGGAACATTATTTCCACAACATTTTGTAACTCCACAAGAAAGTTAAACAGGAAATGCCTTTTTCAGATTTCAAAACTCTAGAAATTATTTTTTTTCTAACTCTTACCAAAATTAAATGAATCCCTTCTGCAGGTCACCAGGATGCTGTTAGAGATGCAACACACACAGTGCAGTTCTCCAACAGCAATTCTTGGAAGAATTTGAAATGTAGTGCACTATCAATATTTGTATAAAATGATTATCAAAGCAGGCAACTATTTCTGTAAAAATAAACAAATGCAAATACTTATCACAACAGTCCTTTACAACAATGAAATACGCTCAAATTATATGACATTAAAAGCTGATCCTACTTAAAGTGAGAATCCCCAAGATTCCCATGGGAAGAGAAGGGAAGGAAAAAAAATCACAAGCTTCAAGAAGGACAATGATAATAAAAAAATAAATCCATAAAGGAGTGTTGGGAATTTGGGGGTAGGAAAGCAATACCTCTTGAAGGACAAAAGCACCTACAGAAGCATAATTAGACTATGGGAGAGCAGTCAGCAGTGCAGGGGGTGTGAGGGGCTGCGTGGGGGCCGTGGGGCGGAGATCAGTCCATAGCTGTGAGAGATGCTGAAGTCTGCTCCAAGTCCAGAGAGCACAAGTCGGAGAAGTACTTTGTGTTCCTTGGAAGGGGAGGCTGGAAGGCTCCAGCAGTCAGAATGGATTTGGCCTGACTGTGCTGGAAAGGGGCTGTGTCCTTCAAACCACGCAGAATTACAAGTCTTCCCCCCAAACACTGTGAATTTCCAGGGCTGCCTCAGAAGCAAGGAATGACATTCCTCGTCTCTTATTTCTTATTTTTTTGTATACTAGACCTATGCATTTTATGGCAGTTCCATTGTGACTAAAGTGTCAGTAAATGTTTATTTTTCTAACCATTTTCTACTAAGAACTTTCCAAACAAACTGCTCTGTAGTCCCTAATTATTCTTCTCAGAGATAACAGTTTTTTTCCCTGTTCCAAGGAAGCTGCCTGTGAGCCCAGGCTCATCCCCACCCCCTCTCTGATATCATACACCACCAGTATAATAAACCATGTTAATATTTCATACCAGGGTGAAATATGCTGGAGTATCAATTCAACATCTGCTGTCTTTAGGGTACTGGCATCCCGCAGAGACACTTTCAATTTGTAATTGAGTTCTATACTGAATTAATCAGCAGTTTATCTTTTTTAGTAAAATAATGCCTTCCCCACTAACCTGGATTTACATTAACAATTTATGTCAAATTACCTGCCAAGGCAAGAAACGTATATGATTCGGAACTACTATGCAATAACATTAGCTGCTGTATGTCATTCCCTACGTGGGGATTAGTACAATCCATATTTCCAATGGCACAGAATTAAATTACAAGCTCCTCTCACAACTACGAGATTTCTTTTAATTCCATTCCTGCATTCTGACCAAAGAACGAGTACGAAAGCTCATTTAATCCATCACTTCTTCATGTGGGTGAAGTCCATGGGTTTTTAGGGAACAGATTCTCAACACGAGAACTCGCTGAGCAGTACCAGCGCTGTAAATGCTGCCAGGCTGCAAATTCTCCTCTCACACTGGGAGAGCCTCAATTGCTGTACAGTAACACACCAACCCTCACCCCCCCAAGGTGTGCCAACCCTGCGAGAGACTGCAGCTACAGTTACTTGAGATTACTGCACAGAAACAAACTCAGAGCAAGCAATAGTGCATCTGGTTTCGAATAAAGCAAATCTCTGCTCATATAACTATTGCTTTACTTCTGACAAAAGGATGGAAGGGAATGAAGGTCAACATTTTATTTGGAAAAGAAGCCTTGGGCTTTCTGGTAATTTATCCTCCCTAATACACCAAAATGCTCCATACAGTCTGGGCTGGCTCCCGGCTCTGCCTCATCCCTTTCCCTCCCAGCAATTGCCCTCGGCCTGGCCGGCCCTCGCTGCGGGAGCGGCACTCGGGCTTTGTGCCGTGTGAAATATTTTCCAGCACATTTTGCCTGCGTTCTGCACTTAGGGGAGATACACGAACTGGAACAATTTAAACTGGAACACCTGCTCCTGAGAAATGCATCAAAAATAATTACCTGTCCTCCCCCTACCCTGTGCAGTGAAATGATCTCTTAACACAGAGCCCTGCTTCTGGCCAGCTTGTCTACATTATTATGGACAAAGTTTAAGTGTTACTTTCATAAAGGTGAAGAAATTGTTGTTCTTTGTCATGCAGCAAGGCCCAATTTACACGGAGGCAGCATTTGTTTCCCTCGATACAGTCTGCAGACAGCAAACAGATACTGGGTATCACTGGTAACTCAGACTGGTGCTTGGGCAGTGTCCCACAAACTGGGCTTTGATCCACTCCAAACATCTCACCTGTAATCCCAGCCACTCCACAGCACACCTAGTTGCCACATTCCAAATCAGCCCTTATTTCCTGTTTAACACCAGTTCCACAAAGGAATCAATCCGGGGCACAATTCTGCGAAAGAAGATGAGAACTGTACAAACCGTCCAATGTGTCAGGCAGAAACCAGGCTACCAGAGGATAATTGTTCTCTAACCTAAAATAAGAAACAGGTACGATAAGCCTTTATTTTCTGGCTGACTGTATGCACTAACACCTGGTATTTACCCATGAAAATCCGTGTCTCCAGGAGACACTAACACAGCTATGTCAGGAAAGCTGAAAAGTGCAGAGCCACGAGCTCTGGCAGCAAGGAGTGAAGATGTGCCACTAACAGCCTCGGCTCCTGTCACTGGGTAATGAAATACACAAACACAAAGTCCTGCTTTTTGTTCACCCCGGCAGATTTCCCCCCACATTTACTGAAATCTCCGTGTTTGACACCAACAGGGGTTCAAGTACGTCAGGCAGGCTCTCCAGCCCGACTCCCTGGTCTGGCTTGATCTCCATTGTGTGCAGGCGGAGCAGAGCCCCCAGACCTCCCAGCACGAGGTGAGCGTCCCGGAGTCATTAAGGCGCGGTGTCAGCTGGCGGGATCAGCTCCACACCTGAGCCCGTGGGCGCAGCCATTCTGATCTCCATCGCTAATGAACAGGGGCTCATCTGCAGCCTGTCACCGCGCCCAGCCCCCCGCACGCGCACGCAGGCGGCGACACCGCCGAGACAACGATTGCCGAGGATGAGAGTTCTGACAGATTCCAAAAATAGCCCTGTGCTCCTGTCGGTAGTTAATAAACAAAAATAATTCCACCATATTGAGGGACAGTAGGAAATGCGAGCACAGGAACATTTCAAGGGTCTCTGTGTCAGCTGCTTAAAAATGGAAGAAAGTGACACGTTTTCATAATATTTTGTACCGTGCCTGATGCATTTTTTAGTGAAATAAGAGGTACAGTGAAAGCTGCATTCAGGCTACTTTGCACTGCGGTGCAGCAAAGATCCCAGAGCACGTGGAGCATCCAGAGGAAAGCCTTCTCTGTGCCTCAGCTGATTCACTCAGGGATAAGGGGCTACTTGGAAGTACCTCAAAAATCACTTCTCCCACCAAACTGCTCACCAGATTGCTCCCAACCCATGCTGGTCCCAAACAGGGGAGAAAAGGCATCACTGCAGAACGGCCACCAAAGCAAACGTGGCCAACAGGGGAAGGAAGACACCACCCCTGTGGTGGGACAGCAAGCTGCAGGTTTTGGGACAGCACAGCTGCTGCAGGAGGGAGGGCTGTGTTCCATGTGGAACACACTCAGAACAGTCTCCTCTGCTTTTCATCTGTTCTTACCCTCCAGGGTATTTTTGTTTTCATTCAGTACCACTTGATTTCCTGTCACACTTCAGAAACAGTACAATAAATGACTGTAAATATAATCTCACATATTTGTAGTGATCTATCCTAGAAATAATTAAGTATCTGCCAGACTATCTCTTTTCATTCTTTTCCACCTATTCTGTGCTCCTGAACTCATTACTCCAAGATTTACTTCCTTTTCCTTGCAATAGCTCTGCTTTCTGTGGCTTCTACTGGTTCTCTTCCTTTTGGAGCTTCTTTTTATTAAACCTGGCTTTTTTGATGAAATACAAAAAAGAAATCAACTTACAAGCAGCCTATTTCCTTGCTTAAACAAGAAGGCTACAACACAGCCCCACTGTGGATCAAGTAATTCTTCTACAGACAAAAAGCTTCTACTTTTCAAACACCAGAAATCAAATACCAGAATAAAATATATCCCCTCTCCCCATCTCCTGAGGAATTTAACTACCACAGCATAGATAAACCCAGAATTCCAGCATTTAATTCTGTAGACACTTTTTCCCCAGATCACGACGGTTTCCATATCCAGTATTTCTTTGTTATTGTTTAACACCAGAAGGCACGAATGCATTTGCAAAACGACTGTGAGGTTTAAAAACCATGTGGCGACTCTATTGGAAGAAAAATTGGCTGCAATGAAAGATCTGAGCTCAAAACACTCCATTAGATGTGCTGTTCTTCCACTTACGTTTTTTAAGGCAGATCTATAGCTGCCCACATGACAGATTAATATTGTTCCACAGTAGTCAGGTGCTTGGCATTACATTTTTGAAGCATCTACAGGCCTTGAGGGCTGAAAGTGTTCCCATGCTCAGCGATCTATAATGGTTCCTCTAGAGGCCAGCACTCGCTTCCCAGCGAACCCTGCCTCCATAAATCAGGCTGCACAAGTGGCACTCGGAGCGTCCCCTCCGTCCCCGCGGCTCCTCTGAAGGATGGTGGGGAAAGATCATCTCCCGGCACTGCAGCCAGGGACAGGACCATCACAGCTGGCACTGATAAAGCATGTGCTACTTAAAGCTGAAGACACACTAAATCTATGGGAAAAAACACATCCTGATGGTGTTAGCATGCCTCAGGCAGTGGGAGAAGCTTCAGCAACTCATCTTCAAAAGGCAGAGAGCCAGGGCTCTAGAAACCTGCAAAAATTGGCTAAGCCTGCAGTCTTTTTTTTTATTTTTTTTTTATTTTTTTTTTTCAGTTGAGCATCTTCAAAGTCTACAATTCTAACTGTAGGGCACAGCAGCTGCCACTGCAGATTTGATCCTCTCAGCTTTTGGCAGCTCTCAACTTGAAATTCTAGCAAAAGAATTTTTCAAGTTGCTATTATTGCCTGTCATGGGTTTATAAATATTGTGCACTATCTGCTGTGGCATGGCTCTCCTGGGACACCAGTGCATGCCAAAAGCATAACAGAATGAAAAACAGTTCCTATTCTTCAAATAAATGCTAATTTTTTTTTAACTGTGCTCACACGATGCGTTTGGTGATCAGCTTCAATAGTACAGAATATATATCAGAGGCAAAAAAGCTGATTGTCTTTTCCAGTAGTATTCAGCTGCTACTTTCATTAAGCTTGTTTAATTACATTCCAGATGCTAATTTGCAAGTTGATACCAGAGGGTGCAGGACAGTTTGCCTTTGAATCATTTTTCTGTGATGTGATGGTCTTGAAGCACACCACTACCCTCCAGTAGCCCTAGCAAGATATTCTGACAATTAGTGCAAGAGAAAGGAGCATTGATCTTGACAGAAAAATAATAATTTTCTACCTATTTTATTAAATTAATCGCCAGGAATTTTAAGTTTATTTTCAATGCCATTTCATAGGAAGTTTTATGTAAAATATACATAGCGTCCTTCAGATTTAATTTGGATTAACTTCAATAGAAATATTTGTTATTTTGTTAATTTACTGTAAAAAAACTCACATTTGACTTAAAAGGTAAATATTATAAGCTGGCAGCCATAACAGAGTATGAGGAAGTGTTTTAAGAGTGCAATTGAGCTTTAGCACCTGAAACTTTGCTGGTTTGGTTAATACACTTCCTGAATTGTTACCAGATATCAGATTATCCAGAAAAACCAAAGGAAGAGTTAAGGGACATGCAAGTCTCAAAATCTAAATATCTATTTCAACAAATTGGTAGGCTGCATTTCTACATGCTTGTTATAACAGTGACTATCTGCTGCCACTTATGGTTGTGTGTGAAGACGGTTTAATGAGGATGACCTTTCAAATAGGAAAATTTGGAGATTTACCAATTTTTGGTGCCTTTTTCGGTTGCTCTTACACAGAAAATGATTTAAAATACAAGCTTGAAAACTAGCTGAGAATCGGATGAAACTCAGAGTTGCACAGCACAGTTCTTTGCCATTTGTATCTCTGAAAGAGGACTGTTGTGCTGTGGCTGTTGATTCCCAGGATTTCAGTCCATGTTTTCTGTGTTTTTCAGCACACACACCAAGTGCACAGTCACCCAGGAGGCTGGAAAAGGAGCCTGCCATTCTTACAGCAGCATGAGGGGAGAGGGGAAAACAGAGTCTTCCTCTCTGGAGTGGCTCTATCAGCCATCTGCTGCAGTGCTCCCTCACCAAGTGCCTGCTGAAATACTGCAGTAGTTCTGGGAACATTTAGAAACATACTGAGGACCAGAAGCCCAGAGCCTTCAGATACTGCCCAAAACAGCGAGGCCACACAGGAACCCCGACCCCACCGTGTGTCCATAGCTTGGCACAGCCACAGCTACTGCACAAGCACTGCCAGGAAAGGAGCCAGGCCAGGGGGAGCTGCGGAACTGCTTGTTACCAACACTGCAGCACCGAGCTAATGGCAAACCTCTCAAAACAAGGGGGTGTTTCGTTTTAAAGCAACTGGTATTAGACATCGTGTCTCGTCAGGACAGGTAACAGGGTACAAGAGATCACATTTTAAATTAATCTATCAGCTTTATAGAGAGGAACCCGGTGGACTGATGGGACTATCACCTGAAAACACAGTGCACTTGAAGGAACAAAAATGAGGAACATCTGAAGACCTCTGCTGATGTAAATAAACTTCTTCCTTTTCTATGTTACTCAGGGATACTGGAGAGCTACAGGATTTGTTTTATCTGCATTTTAGACTGAAATGATTGTGACTGTTCATGTTACAAGTAATTTTAATGGGTTCAATTTTCAATTTTGTGTTCAACTCTCATTTTTTCTTTACTGTGGAATTATTAATCAATTGGAATGAGAAGAAGCGTTCACAGAAAGTCTGAAGAGATTAATGTGGTTAAGAGGGCTTGACATTACTGAGGCATTTTACAAAATACAGTTACAGAAAGCCCCTGTAATTGCTTTGAGGTTATTTTCATCAACAGTGGGTCTGGAGACAACTGGATTTTCAGGGTTTAGTTTAGGAGCACCAAACGTGGCATAAGCAAGTGTAAGGAAACACTCCAGAAAACACAAAAATAATCCACTGTATCCATTTGTAACTGAACAGCTTGTTCTGATCTTATGACGCTCAGATTTTAGCTCTCCTGAATGATTCTAGCAACCAAACATTTTTCAATTTTTATCAGTATCAGCAGCAGACCACAAAACCCACAACCATAAGAGTCTTCTGATAATCAGCTTTCAAGTAGACGTTAAATTGTAGACACTAGTTCTGAACATACCCAATCAACCAGGACTGTTTCCTGTACTACTTGAACACTTTCTTGTAGCATTCTCTTTTCAAGACTGAGAGAGAAGGACCGACTGATAAAAAACCAGCAATATTAACTGTGCAAGGGCTGGTAAATTCCTGAAGTCAACTATAACCAGTAAGCTGTATGTTTTTAAAGCTTTCATCTACATTAAAAGCAAACATTTTTCCATATAGAAATATAGTTTCTTGCAAATTTATTTTATCCATCAATTTTTACAACTTTACTGTAAGCTGGCACTAGTACATTTTAACTGCAGCAAAACTAGAGCAGTTTTTATTTCTTTAAAGCGTCAAACCTCTTAAATTCTTGTGATCACAGGGATTATTGAAGGAAGAAACAGTGAGATTTCAAACCCCAAGATTCTTACCTCCATGTCGGGTTTGTACTTATCCTCGAACACTGCCATGGCTGCCAGCGATCCAGAACCTGTGGTGACAACATCAGGACACTCCTTTAGCCAGTGGAGTTACATATGGTATTTTTTTAGAGAGAAGTACAATAGATTTCAGCAGCACAAAGCAGAGGGAAGCCCAGCTCAGCTCCCCACACACAAGTGTCTGGGCTAAGACCAGCACCTAATTTAAGCCCAGAGGTGCAGCTTGTGTGCACCCACTTGGCACAGTCCCATCCTGAGAGCCTTTTCCTTCTGACCAGTTTGAACAGCAGATGTGAAAATGAGGTTAGAGAAAGAGTTAATGGAATCTCTACTCCTCCACTGCTCCTGCCCTCGTTAGAGGGGATGTGGGAATGAGGAGATGGCTCAGACGAGCTGGCCTGGCACGGTCACCCCTACACGTGGGGTGGGTAACCCAGCCGTGGGAACGGGGCAGGGCACTGCTGCCACCAGCTTTATTTCCCCCAGCGACTTGGAAACAGGCTGTTGAGCATTTACTCTGTGCCGCTATTTGTACACGGAACAATAACGGCTGAACAAAGTGACCGAGATGAAACCATGTTTGTTCCTTCTCCAGAAGGGATGAGGTGCAAGTGCAGTGGAACAGGAGCCATCTCTGCCCAAAGCACTGGGACGGCCGGGTTATAAATGGGCTTTCCATGAATTAATACAAAAAGCAGGATGATACTGTTTGAAACTGTGAACTTGCTTTGTTCAGAAAGAGTGAGCTTTCAGGAAGATTATCTTGTCTGTCCGTGGCCCTACCCATATTTCAGAGAGCACTACTTTTGGGGAGTGAATAAAGTTACCTGCAATTTTTTACTCCAATTAGAAGATTTTTTGGCATTTATTACTTTTTAACTTGTTTTGCATACTGCTATCTGTTTAGCTGGGTCACAGTGAAAGCCATATTTCCTATTTAAAATGATTTGTGTATATCGCTTGACCACCTCAATGGTTTAGTGAAAGCAAAAGGCAGCGATTAAACAGTTTCAAATGAGGTGTCCTGCTGATTTTATCAAGTCTGCTGAATGTATAATGAAAAAGGAGAAGCTGACAGTGACACTGTTGAGAAAATACAGACTACCTTAGCTGAACCATTTAAGGAGGTCCAATTATAGATCAAATTTAAAGGGTTGAAACAGCAGATTTACAGACACAAATCAATGAACATGGTAATCCCGATGAATATGACAGATATTCCTGTTACAGAATATTGCTGTGGTTGAGGATCATTACCTTTACAGTACCAAATACATCACATCTAAAAGCAGTAGGACACTCTAAGTGTGTACTTGTATTACAGGCAATGACTATTCATTTACACCTTGGAGCAATACACAACTCCATTTTTTAAATGCTGAAACTGGGAATAAAACAGATTTTTAAGCAGAAATGAACTGCCGATACAAACAGCTGATATCACAGAGCAAATCACAAATAAAAGGAATTTTACTGATCCTTCAAACAAGGTCAAAATAAGGTGTGGGCCAAAACAAATACAGGACCTGAACCACAAAATAATAATTCTTCTGGAATGACACAGGAACATTTCTAATGAAGAAAAAAAATATCTGAGCTCTGGTCTCAAACCAAACCCACATTCTTGCTACACCCAAATGAAGGCCTACCATGAGCAGAACGGAAATCCTCAAAGCTGGGAAACAATCCTACCCTTGGAGAAGGGTTATTTGACAAAATTAGAGTGCAAAGACTAAAAAACATGCAGGAATGGAATATAAAAGGTATAAATGCACAATTTGACTGAAATTAATACATCAGCTACTGAGCTAAGAAAAAGTAGTCTTAATTTCTTAAAAATTCTACTGACAAGTAAAAATTATTGATAACACAATCTCATGGCTCAGGCTGAATTAATTCCTCCAGCTCCTTTTAAAGTAAGTTCCCAAAACAACCAATGGGCAGGAACTCAGCAGACTTAAAGGAAAAAGAAAAAATAAAAAGGCAGGGGAACGTTACGTTACAGTACATGAAATCCTTTATACATAAAGAATTACACTTCATTATTTATCTCACTATATTACCAAGACACAATAAATGCCAAATCCAGTATCAACTTCAGGTAACTCAATACAGGCAGCCCTACAATGTAAATTTTCCAAGAGTTGTTGAAAGTCTTAACTTAATTAAACCTACATGTAGAGATTTACATCTGAAAACCAAGATCCTGAGGAGGTTCTAACAGAACAGGAAGTAAAGCTGGAAAAGCTGAATAGAGTCGTTTGCTTTTTTCTCTAGTGCTTATAAATCCCAAACATAAGCTTTATAAGCTTGCATTTAAAAACTGCCTTAGCAAAAGCCTCCCAGCACAGCCAGGCATTCTCTGAAAGAACAGATTTTTTCTTAAATAGCACAGTGAAAATTCTTCACTCTCCCAGCACCAGATGTAAGCCCGGTAACACCGATGGATGAACACTTCCCAGTGTCTCCAGCAAAACAAACCACGTGCTGTTTGCCAACAGCAGTGGACACTGCAGTGGGCAATCCTGCTGGCACAGACACCCACCTGTGGCACAGGAGCCAGGGAGAGCCCACCCGCCCTGCTGGGGACGGGCACCAGCCGCTGGCCACGCAGCCACGGACAGCCCGGCTGAGAACCCCACTGCCCCACTACACCCCCTCCCCTCTCCTCGGCAAATTCCACACACAGTCCTAACAACCCCACAATGTTCCAAGTACTTCCACTGCCTTCTGAAAGCTGCATTGTAACAGGAGAGCAGGCAATAAAATCTGGGAACTTAAGTAAACACTGCAATAAGGTTTTCTTATTGCAGTTCCTATAAAAACACAGAAAACTTGGATATTAAGGGTCTATGGAGAACTTGTTTGTATGTGTGCAAACAGCTGCTCTCTTGTCCGTGCACTCGCACAATAATTCATTTTTAACAAGCATGCTTTGCCTTTATGTAGAAACAAGCTTCACAATTCCCAAACATAATGTCTGGAGAAAGATAAAATCCAAACACAGCAAAACACCATCCATTAATTAGGGATGGATTTCCCACCTCATACACACAGTAACTGATTTAAGTCACTGCCAGTTCAGACTCAGCCCTCCTAAGGTGCAGCAGTTCAACCTCAGATCTATCAGAACCTTCAGGAAAGCTGTGTAGTAACGTGCCATTAAACATCTACCTGAGCTCAGATCCAAGAGACACCAAACCAGGTGTTTATCTTAGGTCTGAATTCAAACTAAGGTCGATGCAGAAATAGGAAATTTCCTTCGTTGGATTTTTTTTTACACGTTTAAGGTTCCTCTCTCTGCTGTGCGTGAACAGTAAGATTTAAAACAAAGAATAACTGGTAAAGGTATCATTTATTTTTAACAACATTCAGGGACAAACCCTTTCAGCTGTATCTTTAAAACCCATTAACTGCCAGGAATGGTTATATTGAACACCCTTGGAAACACAACCATCAAGAAAAAGATGCCATTTCAATTCCAAAGAAATTTTTTTACATACGTTTTCAGCAAGCCACACTTTCGAAACAAATATTCAGTAAATATTAATCTAGTATTTTAATATATAAAAATACTGACTGCCAAGCAAATTCTAAAGAACTACAGAAGCTGAGAGGTAAAGCTCTACTCTGAGACAAAAGCTTTTCAGTCTGATGACTGGCATGAACCAGGTAAGTTATGAGACCATAAGAGAATTTATTTTTTTCTTAAGTAGCATTGGTCATTTCCTGAATTTTCACAACAAAGATATTAAATTTCCTGGATGCAGTTGTAATAAATTCACTTTAAAAATACTATCTGGTCTTCACTTGAGCAGTTGTACCGCTTCAGTATTGATTTGAAGTGAAAGATAATTATTGATACATAGCAAAAAAACCCCAGCTGACAATCATTTTCACTGTGTTTTGTAACTGCGGGAGCTTTTCTAAAACAGATCAACTGGATCTTTTTAGCAGAACCTTCACTGAAGAAAAGTTCTTATTGCTAAGTACAGTCCATTTCCTCACCCAAGGACCTGTTTGCTCTCCCCCCACACTGGAGGATGTGCAGAGCCTTGAGAGAGCAACATTTAGCACTTCCCAATCCATCACTGCCAGGGCTCCCTGACAGGGCATTTATTCACATGCACTCATTGGTATTCAATTTGCTGTTCATCCCAGGTAAAAATTCCGTGATCTCCCAGCCCCACGGACCGGGATCATTTTTCAGCTGGGTCCTGGCTGGGGGCTGGCTCCCAGCAGTGGGAGTGCTTGCTCTGCAGCACGACACTGCCAGTGCATGAAGAGCTGATTTATGAATATGAAGCACTACTGGCAGCAGGGGAGCAGCTCCAGCCACCAGAGACTCCTGAACACTCTGCCTGCTTCCGAAAGCTCAACTACACATTCCAAGTGCTTTAATTTTATGCATGCATTTCATTATAAGTCTTGGCCAGAAGCTTTCCTAGACAAGCCAAGCCATCAGACAATCTTGCATCGTTTGCTGAAATCCAATTTTGTCCTTTGTCAGCATAAACAGTTTAATTTGATGTTCTCACTCCTGAGTAAGCACTGAGTACCTTTTAAATTTCCCTTGCAAGGCAGGACACCACTCTGTCCATCCACAGGCAAACTCCAGCACACCAAAATAAAACCCAACTTCTCAACCTCCTTTCCTACTTAATACTGCATTTCCAGAAGCTAACTGGTCAAAAATGCCTACCCTGATTTAAACAAACTGCCTTTAGAACACTTGGGTTAAAAAACAAACAAACAAACAACAGATCAGGCTAAATAAGACTGAGGTACAATTCCAATTGCTGTCTATGATTTGACTTTTGATAGTCTTTTGGTGTCTCAATTCTATCTTTCATCTATATGCATAAGCTAATTTTTTACTAAATTATATCCTAGTCACTGGAGGAAGTATCAGTGCGCCAGGAGTGGGAAGGTAAAGGACACTGATGCTGAACAGGGCTTTGTCTGACAGCGTGACCAAAAGGAATGTGTAAGCACCAGCCAGACCTGGTACTGCCAACAGCAAATCAAAGTTTAAGCTACAAGGAACTTAATCCATTGATATTCTACCTCCTACTCGTTTAAACTAAGCCTGCTACTCCGTTATTTTTGCAGAGGGAAAGAGAAGCAGCCAGGATTTTCGGAAACGCCCCCTATTAAAGCAGGAAGGTCACCGTGTGCCCAGCGGAAAGTGCGTTGCTTGCTGCAGGGACCCGGTACAGCGGAGCTGCAGGTCCGTGGTGCCGGCAGCGGGATCCACAGCGCAATCCCGCACAATCCCTGCAGGCGATCTGGCCGCCGTTCCCGGGGCAGCGGCGCCATCCCGCGGCCCCGCGCCGCCACCGCAGCGCTAATTGCGCCAGGCAATCAACCAGCGCTAATTGCGCCAGGCAATCAACCAGCGCTAATTGCGCCAGGCAATCAACCAGCGCTAATTGCGCCAGGCAATCAACCAGCGCTCATCGCACCGGCACCACCGCTGCAGCAGCGCCCACGGCCCGCCAGAAACGAACCCCTCGCCCCGCCAGAACACTCTTCGGGGGTGTTTTATCCAGAGGTGCCAACCAGGCGCAGAAAAGGTTAATGAAAATCTATGAATTTACGTCTTCCCATGGCAGAACCAGCACAAAAGCTGCACCAGGCATAGGCTGAACCCGAGTCACTCATCCGACACACTACAGTGTCCCATCAGTTTCCTGATACATTTATTTGGACTCCCCATCAACCATTTCCATGGTTCTACCAAAAACAGGCTTCCCTTGAAAACTGCCCGAGTCTTCCAAATCAAACACAAATGCCCGAAGTGAAATTTAGATGAACCACAAGTCAGGGCTATACGCAAACCACACTTCCGAGGAATTTCTTTCATTCAGCAAGTTTTTGGGAATCCCACAATTCTCATGTGGGGAACACACACAGCAAAGCCCCTAATACCAGCCTTTTAGCAGCTGAGAGTTAAATAGTATTCCAGCCTGTGTTTGGAAAGAAACAGAACAGAGCACCCGCCTTACAAACGCAGGTACAACTTTACCTTTGAAGTCTGAGGCCCGTACAGCTCTCAGCAAACAATGGAATTCAAACAAAAGCACTTTAAGTAACAACTTGAAGTGTTCCCCCGTTCTGTCACTCACCCATGGTGACGTAGGGCAGCTTGTCGGTGGATCCGTGGGGGTGGATGCTGTACAGGTGGGGGCCCGTGACGTCCACTCCCCCCAAAACCAGCGCAGCACCGATGTAGCCTTGGTACCTGGGAGCAAGGTTTGTCTGTGAGTCTGAAACCCCACCATACAGCTGTGGTTCTGCTTAACACAACGTGGGCTTTGGAGAACTGTCCCACAACTACCAGTACAGCTCTGTACTACACAGGCTACTTCCACCAGCTGGGAGCAATAAATTAAGAAATTTAGGAAAATACAGTTTATTTCAGTGTCCAGCAGATATCTGAGGCAGTGATTCTATTGCAAGTCACATAAAACTCCCAGTTTTACAAGCCTGCACATTACACTATTACTGGCCCAGCCATCTCACCACAGGTACACGTCAGTTCTTCATGGGTGTGATCAACAGTGTATTAAATTAATACCTTTCTATTTTTGCCGTATGATCACTGCACCACAGCACAACTATAGTACCAATTCTCTAAACCTCTGATTTCTCTTCCATCTCAGTTCAAAAGCCCACGAAGCAAAGAGCAATTACAAAGGGTAAGGAGGCTGAGGGAGGTTTTAACAGCACTGTTAATAAACAAGAAGCCCACTCAGTTACCTGAACAGCATCTGCTTGAGCATCCGGTTGGCTGTGACAACCCTTGGAAGTCGTCCTGTGGACAGGGAGTGGAGCTCCAGGTTGGAGGAGATCAGCTGAGTTGTCATCTCAGTGTCTGCAGCTGTTCCAGCACCACAACAACTGAAAAGCATTATGAGCAAGTTAGGAAAAGGTGGGGAGGGCAGGGAAGGTAAAAGCCTCTATGCTTTATACAACAAGTGGAAAGTTTCTCTTTGTAAAATTAAGAAAATGAAGTTCTCATACAATCAGTATTTTCAGAGTTTGAAACAAGATAGCCTGCTTAAGTGTAAATAGAAACCCACAAATCCTCAAGCCTTGCTAATAAATTACTGTTTTCAAGCACATCTTAATATTTGGTGTTAGCAAAGGACAGAGCTAAAAACCCCCGTACCAACACCACCACACAGTATTGGACACAATTAATCATATATTACACAATAAACAATATCACTTACTAGATATTGGGGGAAATGAAGTGTATTTTTGAACAGTTCTTGTCAGCAACAACCATCCCCTCGGTGGCTCTCGTATCCGCTCCGAGGACGATGCCATCCTAGAAGAAGGGAGAATTACTGGCGCTCTCCACAGGGCCGCCCCCGGGGGCTGTCGGGGGCCGGGCCGGGGACAGCGGGGGTGACTCAGCAGCAGCGCGGAGCCTCGGCCGCGCCGGGGCCTCTGCGGGCCCGGCCTGGCCCCGCGCCCGCCTCACCTTGAACACGACGCCGGCGATGGTGGTGCCCGTCTTGCGCGGCGCGGGCACCCGCAGCCCCTTCTGGGAGAGCTCGGCCTCCAGGAGCGAGTTCCTGCAACACAGCGGAGTGAAGCGGCCGGAGCGGTCCCCGGCGCTCCCCGGGCCAGGCCCCGCTCCCCCCGCACCCCCGGCCCGCCCCGCTCCC
>VXAY01005799.1:1060990-1101497 GCA_013399855.1 Oxyruncus cristatus | reverse complement strand
GGGGGGCTGAGGGGCGGTCAGCGGGGGGGTCAGCGGGGGATCGGAAAGGCTGCAGGAGACCTTTGAGGTCATCCCGGCCCGCGCTGCCCCTGTAACCCCCAAAGCACTGCCCCCCATCACCCAGCGCCCTGTCCAGACGCCTCTTGAACACCCCCAGGGCCGCCCTGGGCAGTTCCAGAGTCTGAGCACCCACACAGCGAAAGCATTTGTCTAACGTGTAATCCGGGTCAGCCCTGCCTACGTGTGATACGACTTGTCTACAGGGTTTTGTTAGAAGCGTTGAGAGTTTCAAGGAAAAGGACAAAAAGGGGAGGGGGGGGAACCCCAACTTTTTTGTTTCAATCTTGCAAAGAATATGTAACTGCGTGAGGAAATGGAAACCGACCTAAAACTGATGTGCTCTTGATGTAATGGTTCTTTAGGTAGAGAAAATAGATAAATGTCCATTTTCAAAATTAGGGGAGTCCTGCTGTATGTTAAGGTCAATAAAATTAATTTGGTGTTTTCTGCGTAAATTACATTCAACCACCAATTTAACTTTTCCTCCATTGTCCTGACCCATTTTCCATTAAAGGAAAGCTCTGATGTATCCATAGAGAACAGAACTTCTGGCTACATCTGCGCAAAGGTGCTTTAAAGCAAGGCAGTCAGGTAGCGAGAATTTTCTGAAATCTACCACATATCTAATATGCCTTCTAGATGTGTAAGTGCCTGAAATTAAAAAACCTGTTGATTAAAATAAGGGGGTTTTTGTTGTTGTTCCAAACATTAAATGTTAATTACATGGGGCTCTTTCTCTTTGCAGAACAACCCAACAATTTAAGTAGCTCATTGGCTTCTTGCCTAAAGGAAACTTTCTCCAAGTATCTAAGTATTTTACAAAGGAAGTGTCTTCCTTCTTGAGGCAGTTTGTGGTTGGAACACTCTGTCACTGGAGTAGGAGCCGTTGCTGAGAGGAGCTCCTGTTTTCATTCCAAGAGGAATGATGGCTCCCGCGTCAGAAGCGACTCAGACATGGTCCAGCCTCCCTCTGAGCAGCACCCAGTCAGCAGATGGCCTACAAACAACACGGGGGGCCCACGTGTCCACCCAAATCTCCATCTCTGCGCTCTCCCTCCGAATTATTGAAAAATGAGTTTTCTCCATCAGGGTGTTCTTCTGGTGACAGTAAACAAACAGAAATGGTGGGCTGGGCAAAGCTACTGGGTGATGTCTGCTTTTTCCTCCAGTGCTCAAAAATACTTGCCAATGGAAGAGAACAAAAACAGCCACGGGGAAGAAAAGAACCCCAGCCTCTTTCTTGACTGTGCCAATCTTGTAGAAAAAAAGCTACCAGACCACAAAAGACCATCTTTAAAATAAACACACAGAGAACCTGCACTCTGCACCCTGTTCTCCCCTTCTTTCAACCCTTGGGTAACTGAAATCCCATGTTCTTGTACACCAGTAAGGCTGGGAAGCTGTCTGAGAGACAGAATACCCTGCTGCCAGATGCTCTTTTTTTCATTCTAACACAGTTGTTGTTCTCTTCACTTGATAAAGTTAAAATAAACAGTCTCTGGGGTGACTTACAGGCATCAAAATTGGATTGGCATACAAACTGTAGAGCAGTTGGTGGTGGGGAGTCTGGGGAGAAGGAAACAGCAGGTTTTAGCTAGAGGGGACAACAGCTTTATTTCCCTCTTGGTCCTTGACAACTAAGCAGATGTCCTGCAGTTATTGTTTTACCTTCTAGTAATATAGAGCCTTTCCAGATCCTCCCAGGTACGCGACTGGCTCTTTTGCAGATGTGCAGGTACATCTCTTCCCTGGTTCAAAGCCACCTGAGCGCACCACTAGCTCCATCTATTGCTGGCTAATGGCTGGCTGCGAGTCAGACAAATCCTTGTTTCTCCCTCTCAGCTTTATAGGATACCTGTTTCCAGTCCTGTTTATGCGGCCATAAGATCTTCTCTGATCGTCTGACATGGGCTTTGTCACAGCTGTTGAATTGTGAGCTTTGTTCGTGGGTGATGCCCTCTGCTGTAGACACAGGTGTCACATTCGTGTCCTTCAGAGCCCTGCAGTGCAGATGTTACTAAACCCTGACAGCAGGGATGGGTGGGAGGATGTCACTGGGCACAACCTCCATCACTGGGCACCCGCTGTGCTGGGCTGGAGGAGGCACAGTGGGGTGGTGCTGGCCTGAAGAGCTTGGGAAGCCCAAAAGTGTTTAGAATAATAAGCACCAGGGAAGGGAGTGAGAAATTCAACTAATTTTTAAGGTTATGGTCCAATATATAAAAGAGTGCTTGTGTGGCTCCTGACAGACAGCAAATAGCCTGTTCAGCTGTTGCTGTCTGGCACAAGGAAGGTCGGTTCTGCACTGAGATATCCTCTGGGAACATCTAGGGCTGCACACTTCAGACCTCACCTTAACCTGCTACGATGAACTGTGCTGAAGCCTGAAAAATGCAAACTTTTCCCTTTATTTCTCTGTAAAGCAGTCCTGGAATCTGCTTCTAGCCTTAACAAAGCTGCAATCCAGGTTTATCATCCTACAAGACATCTGACAGGAAAGCTGAGTAGCACTCCAGACACGTTTTTTAAAACTTACTTGGGATACCAGGAATGTTAGTGTTACCTCCGCAGGTGGGCAGTGTGTGTGTGTGTAGTGTATTAACTCCCAGGTATTTGGGTGTCTGCGCTGACCCCTGCCTGGCTTCCCAGTTTTGTGTTCAGGGCGTTCTCTTGTGTGAGTGCCAAGTGACATCTTGAATTCTTGGACCTTCTTCAGTCCAATTTTACTCCACAAAGCCTGCATCTGCTCTTGCGGTGTCAGAGACAAACATGCTGTGTCAGGGTAACTAGAGTAAAATCACCAGGCAGTTCCTTGCTCTCTAGAATAAGGGAGTTACAGAAAGTCAAGTCTCACCAGGTGAGGTTGGGGCCCTGCACCACCCAGCCCTGCAAGGGACAAGTTTTTATTAGAGCTGGCCAGAGGCAATACAAACTGTCCAGAAGCTGAAAGCGCTTACGTGGCTTCTCAACCCTCATCATGGCTGTGTCTGGTGCTTATTCCAACATATTCCTGTGTCTGGTGCTTATTCCAACATATTCCACCATTCCTATGTTGGAATATGGTGTGTATTCATAGTTCCCAAACTAGCCAGCAACTCCTGTAATGTCCCAAGGTGAACTTGTGTTAGGAGTGGAGCCAGGCAGAGATAATCACTGAACTGGAGAATAAATGCACCATGTGTCTCTCCTGTTCCAAACCACTCTAATTTCAAACATCTTGCCTCAACAACGATCTGTTAACAAGCTGCAAGCCAAGAATCTGTCAGAGAATTTAAATACAATTCTGACAAGATCAGAACTAGATAGACTCAAACTTTACCAACCTGTGGCTAAACCAAAGCTAATTGAGTTCCCAAGAGTTTCTGAAAGGACCATTTTCTGAATGGGAAAAGTTGCTGGCAAAGGTGTAGATGTAGGAATAGTCTGTGTCCCTCCAAGAGAGGGGACAAATGAAGTACCTGGGGAACCCTTTGCTTGCTTTCAGGCAAATTCAAGAAGGCCAGTGCTGATCTTGTGCTGTTTCTAGAATCACGATGCTCCAGTCACTATGACACTATCTCTTACCAGTGCTGCCTAGAAGTCCCTGAATTTCTGGTGCCCTTTGGCAATTGCAAAAGTCCTTCTGCTAGTAGTGCTGGAATCAACTTTCCAGCTTTATTTAGGTTCTGGCAGAGCAAGCTGGGGAAACCTCATAAGCTGGAAGAGGAGGAAGAGAGTTTCAGGTATGAAGAGGTGTCAGTGCTGTTCTCAGAGATGCTGCTGTGTGTCAGTAAAAGGGATGTGAAGTGGGGAGTCCATCCAGACTGGGAATATGCGCTGGGGTTGACTGAACTCCAGAACTGCAGAGGCACCCAGGGCTCAGCCGGACACAGTGTGCTTCCTCTTCCTCCACATCTGTCTTCCTGTAAGTTGATGTGGAACTGCTTATGCCGGTTGTTTGTAGATCCTGCCTTGTGACTGGCACGATTAAATCCAGCAAAGAGATGGTTTCTGTTCTGCCAGGTTCCTGCAGCGAAAACTTGGGCCATCTGCTCAATGGTCTGTTGCGTTTCTGGTCGCGTGGTGCTGCCGCACTGGCTGGAGCTCTGCTGTTGTGCAACAGCCACGTATGGAAAGCTTTATCCTTTAATGGGAAAAATGGGAAAGACAGGTGCAATCTGGCTCTAATATTATTCCTGTACTTTTTCCTCTCATCTCTCAGGAGCTCTCTCACTGCTGCCTTTCCTCACTCTGTCTGAGCGCCAGAGCCCCTGTTTTTCCTTGATAAAGCAGGCGCAGTCACTGTCCCCCAAAGCAAGCTCCCTGCCTCAGGGTGTTCCTCAGATCTCCAGAGGATATAAAGCATCTCTCCGTGATGTTTGTGACCTGAGCCCATGCATATCAACGCCTCAGAGGAATGACGGTTTGTGGAGTTTTTGCTAGCTGTGATTCCAGGTTTGAGGAGACACACAGTGGATGTCTGGTTAAACCACCAAAACCTCTTTATTAGCACACCATGGAAAAAATATCAGAGAGATTTAGTGTTTCAAAGAGGATCAGCACCAAATGCCCTGTCTTGCCGGTAGGAGGATGGGAGATTTAGGAGTAGTTAGGAACCTGAGGAAAAAAGAACCACCAAAAAGGATGAATAATAAAGGCAGCTCCTGTTTTTTCTATTAAGTTTCTAGGCTACACAGATTGGTTATAAATGATGGCACTAAATAACCAGCCGTGCCCGAGCTCCCTGAAAGGCTCTGTAATATCAGCAGCTGATGTCCCACTGCGCAGGGACACAATTGGGTCTGTTCTTCCAGACAATACACCTGTCACTGGGAAACAGAAAGCTGGCAATTAGCGGGGAGGCTCTGTGTTGGGCTTTCATCCCAGACAATGAGAAGGGCCTGCAAGAGTGAGATTAAGGCCAGCATGTCCACATGAGACTGTTGAAACAAACCTCACTGAGATTTGGGGGCATTTAAGAAGCAAAAACAAGAAAATAAAACCCTGGTTAAATCTAACTCTACAAACAAGTCTAGAAAGCAAACTAGCTCTGGAGCAGGATCCTTTGCCTTAGAAATGTAAGTCTGGGGAGGAAACTTTCTTCCCAGCTGAGATACCTCGTCGATGTATCATAGAAAATTAAACCAGGTGAGGTTCTGTGCACCAAAACTGTAGTGGGAGTTCTGCTCAGCCAGGGCCAGGACTAAGCATCAGCCTCCACAGAATAGATTTCTGTCCCAACTAATGCAAGTTCCATTCCCTGGGCTATTCTCCATAACTGGCACTCTGACTGTTTAAAAGTCTCCCGAATTGCTGACCCTATAAAGGCCCTGAAAGCAATGCAGCAGCACGGGTAGTGTCAGCTGCTTCTTGTGCCCAGTGCCGAACCTCGAAGGGAGCAGCTGCCCCCCTCAGCCATTGTAGAGCGAGCTGTTAGGAGGAGCTAATTTGGTCAGCAGGTACCAAACTTTTTTCTGCTGGTGCGGGAGTTCTACCAACACACAGGAATCAGGGAAGCCAGAGGGAGATTAGGCAAATCTTTTCCTTACTATTGATTCCATCTCCCCAGGCGTGTAACTTTGGATTGCCTCGTGCCACAAAGTAATGTCTGTGCATCCCCAGTGACTGAGCCCACATTGTGCTTTGAGCAGGGCACAAAGCAGAGGCAGAGCAACCCACTGCAAACCCCTGCACAGCCCCTGTTCGTGGGTGGCTGAGGTGTGGGTGCTGTGCTCGAGGGAGGTCACACTGCTGCTGGCAGGGGCACAGTAGGGTGAGCACTGCAGGGAGAATTGTGCATTTGCTGTGCAAAAAGCACAGAGGCTAAAACCATCACAGAGGTGACCTGGTACAGGCAGGCTCTTGACCTGCACGTTGGGTCACTCTGTCCCCTTGGGGAGGTATTGCTCTGCCTGCCTCTGACCTCCTGCCCTCTCTCCTCAGCTTCCTGACCTACCAGGCTTTTGATGTGAAGCCTGTAGCATCAGGAAGTTTGGTCAGCCCTGATGTGACAGGCTTGAAAGGTGAGGGGGAGACGAAACTAAGAGAACTAGACAAATAATGGCATTGCCAAACATGCGGATGTCTGGCCATAAAATCACATCAGCTCAGGCTTTCAGTGTGCAGGGTAAGGAATTTGTTTGGATACCTGAAGAATTAGCTTGAGCACGTCTTCTATGTCCCTTCCTGCAGAGCTGTGAATGGGAAATGGCATCTGCCATCCAGAGTCCAACCTGTGCACTTGATGACTCCTGCTTGTCTGGTCAGTGGTTGCTGTGTAGATGCAGACCAGTCTTCTGGGTAGGGTGTGTGTGGAGGTCAGGTGGTGACGCTGTGCCTTTGTCCAGAGGAGCTGGAAGAGTTGTCTGGGTTTTTCCAGACACCGCTGCTGCTGGTAACTTGGTCCATGTGAGAGTATTAATGTGTGTTAACAGTTTGCTTGCAGTGACAGAGATGGGATGTCCTGCGCTGACAGCTCCCTGTCAGCAGGAACAGCGGGAAGTTGTGCCATGACCAGAGCACTGCAGTGCAGGGTTAATTGCTTCCTGAACACTGATGAATCTTCTTTTGGGAGAGCTGGCCTGAAGGTCCCACCGGAGCAGAAACCAACAGCCTTTCAGCCAGCTGGACTCCATGGGACAGCAGTGACTGCTTCACTCTTCTTTCTGAATAGTGAATAATTGGGGAGTCAAACATGGTTTATGAGGATGGAGACTCCATGCTTTCAGTTCCTTGCCTTGCAGAAACAAAGAGAAACATCCATATGCAGACAAATAAAGGGCCCACGGCAGCCCTGAACTGCAGTGCTGATATCAGCGTGAGGCATCAGCACCAAAGAGCAGCTTGTGAAACTTTCAGAGGCGTGAAAGTGTAACACAACTGAGATACAGCAGTTGTGTGACACACTTTCACAGCCCCAGCGCTGGGGAGGGAGGTGTCTGCTTCTCTTCTACTGGTGTCTTCTGAGTCAGCACTTGCCAAACCCTGCCTTGGCTCAGAACCAATTCCAATGCAAAGTTTGGGGAACACTAAACTCCACGAAGAGGAACTGGGTTAGAGAGAACATCTGTTTTGAGCAGTAAAACATGAGGGGGAAAAAAGGCTGGATGAGAATAACATCTACAGCTGGGCTGAGGGAATGCTGTTTGGAAGCATCACTCTGCAAGGGACAGGCCTTCACACAGGCGAGTGATCCCTGACACACATCATGCTTTGTTCCATTTCTCAGTGCATCTTGCTCAGACACATGGCTTTCTACTCCACTTGGCAAATATTTGATTTATAAAGATTAACATGTTGCTCGCCCATGTGCTGGGAAGCTCTTCCAAGGGTTGTGTGAAAGATGTGCCTTGAGGGTGGCAGCTCAGGGTTTGCTCGGGGTTTACTCACCATTAAGGATAATGCTCCTTAAAATGCACCTGAGCTGATTTTTTAAATTGCCTGCGTGTAAACAGAATTGCAACCTGCTCCAAACCAAGCTAACCCGGAGTGACAGCGTCACCCAAACGGGGCAACACAGCTTGCCCTCTGCTCAGCTGCTTATTAGAGAGATTCACCAGCATTAAAAGTGCATTGGGATTTTGCCATTTAACCATCCCGAGGTCATATGTCTGTCTGCCAAGGTCTTCATGCACTGGATGGAGACCTCTTAACTCTAGGAATTCTGTTATTTCTAATTTATTTTGAGATGTGTGAGTGGCGGTGACCCCGGGAACTGCAGTTGCTCTAAGAAGACAGCTGACTGGTTATGTGGGAATTATTGCCAATACTGTGAGGAATGGCCAGCACTGGTGGTGATGACTCTGCTCCATGGCAAGGAGCAAACAGACAGCAGTGCCCACATGTGCAAGGAAATCCTCTGGAGAGCTGGGAGGTCCAAAGAAATTGTCTCTCAGGCCAGGCACTGCACCTGCTTTCTGGACTGTGCTCTTTGAGGCCTTTTCAATGAGATTTTAGGTGAAAGCACAATGAGATGCCAACTACTGGCTTCCACTAGCTGACTGTGACCTTTTCTTTGAAATGCCAGCGGTGCTTTCTTGCCAGGGTCTCTAGAGCTGTCCTTGATGCCAGCCAAAGCATCACGTCTTATTTGAAAGTCCAGGATGTAATTATGGGAGTTAGTTCAGATTTAAATCCAAAGAACTTGTGTAGGTGAGGCTGGACACTCGGGTCTCAATTCAGTGATCACGGGAAATTTCTCTCCACCTTTCTGCATGTGCACAGAGGAAGGTTTATTTGTACATACAGAAGAGAGTAGTGGGGGCTGGGAGCCGGATCCTATTTCTAATGCAACCAGAAAACTGTACTTTGTGCTGTTACAAAAGATGATTCATTCTGTCTAAGACACAGGCATAAGGAACGTACTTTTCTGTCTGCTGGGAAACGCTAACTCTCATTAAACCTAATCCAGTCCTAAGCGTGAAATAATTTTGTACTTTCCTTCCGAAGATGCTTGGTGTAAACCTGGGGTCTGCCTTGTGCCATTTACTCCCTCCACTGCAGAGGGAAGCAGGATCCAGTTTTGGCCAAAATGGGGGGCGTAGAGCCCTGTCCTGTGCTGCCATGGCGTCCAAGGCCTTTGGCACTCCATGCTGTGCTGCCCAGGAGTGCCAAGCTGTTTCCCAGCTGGCAGTGGTGACTAAGCAGCCCAGAGCAGCTGCCTCCAAGGTCCATTCTTCTGTGGGAGATTTATTGCCGAGAGCAGAGGCGCTGGGATGGGATAATTGCCTTCATTCCCAGGCGAAGACCCTGAAGAACAAAGGACAGTTGCTGGTAAATCCATAGTGTGATTCAAGCATTCTCTGGGAGGGGAGCAGTGGGAACTGTGTGCCTGTTGCTGTAGCAAAAGTGAGTGGGCTTTGACTGAAAGAGCAGCTCTGCTGTGTGAGGTGGGGAGCACCACGGCCCATGGGGGTGACCTGGACCCTCCAGCCTTGGCATCCTCTCTGGGGCTGCTGCGGGCCCTGGCGTAGGGAAAAGCTGGAACACTGAAGCTGCTCAGCGACGACATTACACCAGGGACACACTGGACATCTCCAGACCTGTCCCTCTTCACCTGCCCTCTGGGCTGTGTGGGGCCCCTGCTACTGTGCAGATCCCTGGTAACTCCTGCGCTCCCTGACTTCTGTACCAAGACCATGTGCTACATTTCCTGGGAAGCTGTATTGGACACTTCCATGGAGCGGTGACTGCCTGGGAAGCAGATCCCGGTGCTGCTGGGGAGGGCTGTGAGTGCTTTGCTGTTAGTCGGGGCGAGGGCGTTGCGAGCGGGATGGGCTGGAGGACCATCCCGGGATGGAAGGCGCGGGGTCGGGGGCAGTGCGGGCTGGGGATGCGGTGATGTGCGGGGTGCGGGTGCCCCCGCCCGGTGCCGCCCCGGGGACTCGGTGTCGCCGTCCCGCCGCCCAGCCCAGCCCCGGCGGGCCCGCGGGGGCGGCCGGACGGGCCCGATGCGGGGAAAGGAGGCGGCTTTTGGGAGCGCCGGACCCGGAGCAGAGCGGAGCCGGGCGGAGCCGGGCGGGCTGTGGGCGCGGAGCGGGGCGCGGATGCTGTGCGGGATGCGGAGCCGTGGTCCCGGACCGGCCGCGGTTCCCGCTCTCCGTCTCTGCAGACCCCCGGAGCTGCTCTCCGCCGCCCCGCCGGGGCTCGGCCCTTCCCGGTGTCCCCAGGGCAGTGACCCGGGCTGCGCTGGGTCACCGGGCTCTCCCCACTGGGTCACCGGGCTCTCCCCACTGGGTCACCGGGCTCTCCCCACTGGGTCACCAGGCTCTCCCCCCTGCCCTATTTTTCCTGCTCAAACCGGGTTCCAGGTTTCCTCTGATCCACCTTCAGGGCCCGCCCTGGCAAAGTGCAGACTTGGGGCTGGAGCGGGAGGTTGGCGGTGCTGTGTCTCCGTGTCTCACCCATCAGAGAGGGTCCTGGAGCTGTGTTCAGTGTTTCCAAAGTCACTGCTGAACTTTGGAAGACCGTCTGTGAACACAGAGCCCGGGCTGCAGCCCTGATCTCCGTAGTCCCTTAGCAGCAAAGTGCTTCAATGTGCTTTTACTGCGCACATGGGAGAGCCCTGCTGAGAGCAGAGATCACTCCAGGCTGCGGTGCCAGTGCCCAGAGACAGCTTTAGAGCTTGTTTGCATTGGCGCTCGCATTGCCAGTTTCCATCTTTGTGTCTTTATGTACCTCATCTAGGACTTTACTAGGTTTTTTACTGCCGTACACTCAGGGTTCCCTCCCCCTTGGGCAGAGGCTGGGTGGTGGGAGCTCACCACCAAGCCCTGGCACTGGGCAGCTCTCCGGAATGGCTCTGTGGTGCTGGGCTGTGTTTGGGCTCAGGGAGGCTGGACTTTCTGCTCTGCAGGGTCTGTTCTGGTGCTCTGTTCATGCACGCTTTAAAAGCAACAAGAAAAACTGCCAGTGATGCAACACCATTTAATGATGCCATTTATGGTGGCTTTTTTATTTAGTTAATGCAGATAAAGAGGCTCTGCAAACTTGCCTGTTCATAAATATTACACATCTGTATGCTTTATGCTTAATTATTTTGTATCCTGCAAACAAATGTTAAACTGAGACCTTGCATTCTTCAAGAAGAACTGGGAATTCTTTGAATAGGATACTACCCAGGACAGGTATTTCAGAGGGAGTCGTTTTCTCTTTTTTGATTCAAGTCTTTCTGAGGAAAGCAGCTTAGTCTGGGAGCTGCCTTTCTGCAGATTGCTTCTGTCTCTGCGATGCATCTCCAGTAATATTTTGTTTATTCCAGCAAAGAGTGAAAGCTTTCCACCTGGTCAATATGTTCAGGAAAGATTTGAGACTTGATTCTTGGTTCTTCAGCTTTCTGGTGAGTTTTACAGTGACTTTTATAATTTCAGTATTTGAAATAGTATTAACGTTTCTGTGAATGTTACAATGCATCTTCTCCACCAGGTCAGTCTGTCCAGGAGTCTCCTTGCCTTTGCAGCCCTTGCCAAGAACCAGACTTCTAAAGGTTAGTGTTTTTATCAGTACTCTATGTGTTCTCAAGCAATATCCAGCACAGAGAAATAAAACGTGTCTGGTGGCAGAAATGAAGGTAAAGAAACTTTTTCTGTTTCCCTGCTTTGAGCCTGAAGCGCTGTTTGCAGAGCTGAGTATTTGCCAGGCTGTTTGCTCAGCTGCTGTTCCGTGTGCCACTGCAACTGCAAACAAAACAGATTATTTTGTGCCTGCAAATTGCATCTGCAACTGCAGAAGCTGGGAGGAGCTGGGAAGTGGGGATAAAATGAGAAAATCAGTTTGTTCATAACTGCTTTGAACAAGCTCCCCTGAGGGCCATCCCTGGGCACACCACAGTGAGCTTTTCCTTTGGGCTGAGCTCGGCACGGTCTGTGTGTCCCACAGGAGTGGGCCCTGCTCCAGCCCCGGGCCAGTGGGCTTCTTTGGGAGCAGGCTCTGCTGTCCCTCTGTTTAGGTCCGGTATAGTCTGAGCTTGTCCGTCACACTGTATCCACTGAACAGCCCAAGGGCTGGATGGGGAGATGAACTCCTGCCATCAGCTCCTCCAGGACGCACCAGGCAGTGTTTGCAACTGCTTGGGGAGGCTGTGAGAGACTGACCCTGTGTGTGGCACAGAGGTGGGTTGGAGAGGCTGTTTCCCCACATTATGTGTCTGTCTCCAGGTTTTGCTCCTGTCACGATTGAGACCTCAAGACACACATACGAGTATGTGGCCACTGCTTTGGACTGGTGGCACGCTGACAGGTACTGTGAGCAGCGCTTTGCTCAGCTGCTCTTTGAACCCCAGGACACTGAGCAAGATTCCTTCAGCAAACTTCTGCAGTCCCACCACATCAGAGGTTCTGTCTGGCTGAAGGAGAGGGACGGTGTCCTGCACAAACCGAAGAGGAGACGTGAGTATAAGTGGACATGGGCTACTTGGATACATGTTTCTTTACTGTTGGATCCTTTTCATTCTGAAACATCAGACTGGAGAATTTTCCGCTTGTTTTTTATTGTCACTTTATTGGTCCTTGCTTCTTAGCTCATGCTGACTGAAATTTCTCCTTCTAGGAGGCCACAGCGTACCAGTCCTGGTATTCAGAGACAAAACGGACACAAAGTATGTGAAGGTGCTCTCTGACTTGCCAGCCCTGCCTGCTGTCACAGCCTGTGCCCACCTGCAGTGGGACACCAGGACCCAGGACATCGCCACCATCTTCTCCTATGCTGTGCCAGCTTTCATGAACGAGTTCCAGCTCCGGGGCTTTGTGGACGAGGAAGGCTTTGTTCGCTTTGCTCTCATAGTCCATGGGCACCACTCCCCGTACCTGCCCGTGTTCCGTGCTGACGGACAGTGGCATCACTTCTGCGTGACCTGGCAGCAGGAAAACGGGACCTGGGCCATCTATGCCGATGGGAAAAGGAGGGCATCTGCCAGTGGTTTGTGTGCTGCAGGACCACCTGCCCCCCAGGCCATCTACGGCCAGGGGACCTTCATCATTGGGCAGGACCAGGATTCCCTGGGGGGCACCTTCAGGGCGAAGGAGTCCTTCAGTGGGAACATCACGGACTTGCACATCTGGCAGAAAGTCCTCAGCACGGAGCAGATTGAGCAAGTTCGGTCATGCTGGGTCACAGAGCAAGACCTTGTGTTTGGGTGGAGCTCAGATGCTCTGGAGCTGGAGAGCACTGTTCAGACAGTGACCACACAGCTTCTCTGCCCAGGTAAGACTCACTACCCTCACTCAGCACACAGGGACAGAGTGCGACAGAGTGCACACAGTCCAAGAAGCCAGTCCCATCCTTAGAGAGGGAATTTGGTGCAGTTGGTGGAATGATGCTTCTCCTTGGGGAAGAAAAGCAGAAGCACATTCAGAGCTGGGCTGAATGTGCACAATTTACAAATTGTACTTGAAGTCACAGCCATCACAAAACCCTTGGTCACTGGAGAGCCCTGCAGTGCCCCTGGCACAGACAGCTGTTCAGATGTCCTGAGCTAATAATGGGATTTCTCTTCTACTGAGGGAAACAGCTTCCTTGGCAGGGATGTTGTTCCCCAGGGTTTGCAGCCAGTGCTTCATTGCTCTGCTGGGAGGGAGGAATTGGGCTCTCAGCCAGGTTAGGGTGACAATACTGATCAGTCACAAACTCAGGACCTGGCACTGCCCTCTCCCAGTTCCCTCTGGAGAGGAGGTACCAGCTGGGAGCAGTTTCTGAGCCCAGTCCCTGCTCTGCTCTGGGGCCACCTAAAGAGCAGCCCACAGTCTCTGTCACAGTGGGGTTTGTGGATTGCTGCAGGATATTGCTGTTGATACCTGCTGGGGATGGCATGTCCCTGGGAGACCCGGCCCTTCTGACTGTGTGTGTTTCCACAGGGCCTGTTGAGGAATGCCGAGTTTTGGAAGTTGGCAGCAGTGGATTCAGTTACGCATCTTGTTTGCAGACTTTGCCGTTCATCTGTCAATACAGAAAGGGTACAGCATCTGTTAGTTATCTGTTCATTGCTTCCACCACACGCACTCCTGGAGGTCCAGGCTGGGGCGATGCCCAGAGCTGGGAAGGCCTCGTGCCTCCTCTGAAGGGATGACATGCAAACCCTGCTGTAGCTGGGACTTCGCTCCACTTGCCTGTGCTCTGACAGGAGGTTTTGCTATTCCCCAGCTGAGCAGTGGCTGTACACATTCCATGGGTTCTGGATGCAGTGCTGTAGAGTGCCTCCCAATCCAGGCATCTCCAGACTGCTTGGCTGGGGGAATACAGGGGAAGGCAGAAAAGGAGTGTCAAACTGCCTGTCCAGATGGCAGCTGGTGCTAGAAATAAAATACAGCTGTGAAGTCTCCTTGTCCTGCAGGCATAGCCACCATCTGAGGACCATTCCCCAGGCTTTGAACATGGCATGTGTTAACCACACTACTGGACACCCAGCAATGGTTTTGCTTCTGGTTCTGTTCTGTTCTCAGATGCATACTGGCAACTGAAAAGAGCCCAGCTGGAGTCCAGCCACTCGCTCATCAGCCACGTGAACACACTTGCAGGGAGGACTGTGGTGAGTCCTGCAGCCCCAGCAGTGGCAGGTGACACCCAGAGCAGGGAGAAGCTGTTGGGGTGGACGTGCTGGCACCTACTGCTGTTTGAGGTCAGGTACAGTCAGGGCTCTGCACTGAACTAAACCATCTTTTCCATGGCAGATTCCTGACAGCGTCTTCACGAGTGATGTCCAAGACATGAACCTCTCTGTGGCTCTTGGTGCTCTTGATGTCTTGGCAGTGGTTCTGAGGGAAGGAGAAATGTCCGTGCTGGAGCCCTCTGACCTCCTTGCAGTGCTTCAATTACTAAAGCAAGTTTCAGATATGGAAGTGCAGGAGGGAGATGACCTGGAGATGTTGGAGCAGTTGGGCCAGTATTACGTGGAAGTGACTGAGTTAATCCTGGAAGAGCAGAATACTGGGACGTGGTCATCGATAAGCCAGGTAATGGTGTCACCAGCAGTCTGACTGCCATATGCTTATTTAGTTATTTATTTACATGTTGTTTTAGGGGCTTTTTATAAAGATCAGCAAATTTCTGTCATTGCCAGCCTTGTTTCTTAGCTGAAGGAACTGGGAACATCCTGTAGGGAAGAAATCACAGAAGAGCAAAGCCAGAGCCTTGAGTCCCAACTTCTCTTTTTTTCTGCCAAGGATCAAGCATTTAAGAAAACTCTTTTGAGCTGTGGGAAGGGCGAGCTGGCAGTGTAGGTGCTGATTTCCATTACTCTATGTGTGCAGGTCATCAGAGGACCAATGGCTGTTGTTGAGCTCTGTGACAGAATGGTGTCACTGTTAGTCCCACTGCTGACTGCAGAGAGGACAAGGATCACGATCCAACATGGGAATGTTGGTGAGTGGCACTGCTAGAGCTGGGGGGGTGTCTCACCAGGACCTAGGTCAGTCACTCTGTCTGGTTCCCAGTCCAAGTCCACTCCTGGCTCTTCTTCTGCTCTGGCTCAACTCTTACTAAGCCTACAGCCTGCTGCCCATTTCCCCGTGCAGAGTGTCGCAGTGTGGGGGCACCTCTCACGCTGTGGATTGCAGGAGGATTGTAAGAAACCTCTGGGCATGGGAGAAACTGAGCCCAGATGCACATGGTTTGCACTGAGAGGGACCTGTCTGCTGTGGCTGTGGGTCTTGGCTGGGGTTGCGGTGTCCTTGTGGTACTTTGCTGTAGCAGTAGTTCTGGAGGAAGGCTGAACCCTGGTTCAGCACCTGATTCTACCCCACCCAGGCATGGAGGTGAGGGAGCTGGAGCTGAGCGGGCAGGAGCAGAGCAGTGAGGCATATGTGGTCCAGACTCCCAAGAAGGGCAGGCATGACTTCATCGAAGTTCCTGCAGAAGAAATGCAAAGACTGAAAGCCAGAGGTTGGTTATGACACCTGAGCTTCTCTGGGTCTCCCCTTGGGATTTCTGCAGCAACTTCCTTCATGGCACAAACTGTTTACCCTGACACGCCGTCTGGAGAAGTGTGGGGAGGGGAAGCCCTGGGCGACAGGGAGATGGGCCTTGGGGGAGAAATTATCTACAGCCCCTCTACAGGCACATCTTGGACTGAGGTGTTCTGGCCTCCCAGTATCACCCCCCAGATTGGGGCAGTGGTGCCTGGAGCGGCCCGTGTGCCTGTCCCTGCCCCCACACTCTGTCTCTCCAGGTCTCCGTGGGGTCATGGTGAAGAACCTGTGGTTTGGCTACGGGGCCCTGCAGCGCTGCCTGTCCGGCACTGCCGTGTCCCAGCACGTGGCTGCCTCCGAAGGGGGACACAAGTGAGTGGAACAGACCCCCTGCACCCCAGGGCTGTCCTCAGCAGCACGAGAGAGCTCATTTTTAAGTCTGCATTGAGTCACTCAGTTCCTCGATTTTGGGGTCACCCCCACCCTGACCCATCCCAGCCCTGGTGCTGGGGCTACCTGTGTGTCGGGCTGCACCGTGGTGTCTCCTGTGTGCCTCTGGTTCCCCTGGAGTTACCAGCTCTGCTGGGGTGGCTGGGGGCTGCTGCAGGGTCCCCTCTGGCTGGGGCAGAAGGCGTCTCTGGAGATGATGGCGCTGGTGGCTCCCGGAGCGGCGGGAGCTGCGAACACTAGGTGGGGATGGTCACCCGCACATCCCCGCACACGCGGCGCCTCCAGCTGTGCGCAGCTGAACGGCTCGGGATGCTGCAGTGCCTGTCCGCAGGGTCACCTCCCGCACTGGGGGGGTTCTGTTTGCCGGCTATCCCAAGGCACGTTGTGCCCCGTGTCCAGGCCCTTCGCGGGCGGCACTGACGCGCTCCAGCAGTGATCTGTCCCGTACGATGCGAGATCCCGTTTGCACAGCACGCCCTGTGGTTCCCGTGCCTGTGAGCGGCTTTCTTTCCCTGGCAGATACGTGAGCACTACAGTGGGCACTGCTGTGATCTCATCCACTCTGCTCGGCGACTACCAGGAGATCAGCACGTCCGTGCGCTACCGCCTGCAGCACCGAGCGCAGGTACCCGGGAGGGGCTGTGCTCCCCAACCACCTCCAGCACCGTGTCCGGGTACCCCGGGGAGGGGCTGTGCTCCCCAGCCACCTCCCACCAGCCTGACATGCCTGTCCCCAGCCATGGCTCAGCACTCCAGAGCTTTGGGACTTAAGGGTGTCCCATGCCCAGGGATCTCCCCCTGACTCCTGTGTCCCTGTGGAGGGGTTTGTTCTGTGCTGACAGAGCCTGTTACACCCCAGTGAGTGAAGTGCACCCATCTGTGTACAGCACGTGTGGCTGTGTGACCTCTCTCCCCCCTCTGCCTGCAGGACCTGCCTGATACACTGGTGTGGCCCATCTGTGCCTTCTGGAACTTCAGCCTCAGGTGCCTTGTTTCAGTTCGGGTCCTCAGATTTATGAGCTTTTATTTCCACTGGAAAACCAAACACCACAATATAAATGTAATGGTAAGAGTAGGGATCTGGAATTCTTTGCCTCCTTTGCATGCTGACATCCTCTGTCTGCTGGAGCGAAGTGCTCTCCTGGGAAGATTTCCTTTGGAGAAGTCACTCACAAGAGAGTGACCTCTAATGAGGTATCTACAACTAAAATGGAAAGCCCTAGTTAATTATGATCGTTGCCTGTGACAAAGAAGAGTTGGTCCAAGATTTATGGCCCAAAGACACGTAGGACTCCCAGTCTCGTAAATCCTGCCTGGCACTGGGATGTGTTTTTGCTGAATGTCACTACAGTGAGAACACTGAGGCTGTGATATATTATGGATTGGTAATTAAATCATTCAAGAGCAAAAAAACTCCTTACAGTCCCAGACTTGTAACAGGCATGGATCAGTTTGGGGAAGGTGGGAAGGGGGTGTTTTTGGAAGCAGTTGTCCAAACGGTCCCACCAGCGCTGCCCTGACCCTGACCTTCCCACGGTTCCGGGAAGGCTCAGAGGGCCAGTGCTGCCAGTGGGGACAGAGCTGGCCCGCTGCAACTGTGGTCCCCGCCCCAAAAATTCAGATGGGGATGTGTGCTGCATGGCTTGGACAGGCTGGCCTGTCCTGAGGATCCAGAGTCCAGTGGCACCGCACAGGATTTGTGTCAGGCTGGGCTGGTGCACATGGTTAGACATGCCTGGCCCAGTGATGCTCTCAGTGAATGGGCTGTACAGGGAGCTCTTCCCAGAGCTCTTCCCTGGGTTCTGTTTGAAGCTGTGATGGGTGAACTCTGCCTTTTAATGCCCAAATTGACCCTAGATCTATTTCCCTTTGCGTGCCTGCTGGATAAGGCAAAGCTGCTGAGACACAGGACGAGCCAAAGGGAAGCTCATATTGAGACCTGTCTCTGATACCCTCATCTTCCTCCTTTCAACACTCCTTCTGGGAGAATGAAATTCCCTTCATGCCCTGGCCTGCTGTGGCAGTGGGAGGTAATTTCCATGTGTTCTCTCTGGTTTTGCTGCATGGTAGCCCAGATGCTGGTGGGATGTGGTCCACAGCCGGCTGCTCTGTGGTGATGTCTCTCCAGGACTCCACTGCCTGTTTTTGCAACCACACCACGAATTTTGCCATCCTGCTACAGGTGTATGAGATGCAGGTACATGAGGAACCTTTCTCTGCCATGCCATGGGGTGGATGGCAGGACTGAGAGCAGTCTGGTTAATTCAGGGGGGCTTTGTGTCTTCTGTTGTTTCATGGCTGGAGCAGATGACCACCAAGGAGGAGTTCACACTGCAGACCTTGACTTTTATTGGATGTGGAATTTCCTTCTGTGCCTTGATAGTCACCTTCATTTTATTCATGGTGGTTCGGTAAGAACTTGTAACCCTCTCTGTGTTTTTTGCTTGATATTTTACTTCAGAGCCTTCGTCAAGGGAGTGGTTGAAGAGGGGATGCAGCCCCAGTTGTTTCTGTGGAGATGCTCATGTCAGCTGTGCATACACCTGGGTGCTCGTGGCAAGATTTTTATCAATGACTAACAATGTTTGCCATAAAAGCTGCTCTGCTAGAATTACTTTTTATGAAATAAATGGAGCAAAGGCTGTTTCTTTTATTGCCAACCATTCTGTGTCACTTGGTTAGCATGGGGATCTGCCTTGTGAGCACAGCAGTGGCTCCCTCCAGTCTTTGCAGTGAGTGGCAGAGAGATCACAGGTCACCCAGGCCGGTCTGCACGGCCCAGCAAGGGCAGGGAGGACATGGGCACACATTTGTTTGGCTGCAGCTCAGGGCTCCCTCTGTCCTTCCTCAGTGTCCCCAAGAGCGAACGAACAACCGTGCACAAGAACCTCATCTTTGCATTGGCTGCAGGAGAAGCTCTGCTCATGTTCAGTGAGTTGGCCAAGAGCAACCAGGTGAGCTCGCTAGGAATGTCCTATTCAACCAGCAGGGCCAGGCCTGCTCCAGCATCATTGTCAGAGCAAACAGGAGTGTAAACCCTTTCATTAATGTTTCATGAATTACCTGTAACTGCCATCTAGAACTGTGTCTCTGTGTTTATATATATGTTGTGCAATCCTTCAGGAAATTTGCCTCTTTTCTGACACTTTGTTTCTGACCAAAAAATCCTTCTGGAAATTATAGAGTAATTATAGAACAGCAGCACACAGTTCTGTCCCCTTCTGAGTCCTCTTCTGTGTGGTTTCTCTCCAGGTGATGTGTTTCTTGGTCACTGCCTTCCTGCATCTCTTTTTCATGGCAGCCTTCTCATGGATGCTGGTAGAGGGACTTCTCCTCTGGAGCAAGGTGGTAGCAGTGAACATGAGTGAAGACAGGAGAATGAAGTTCTACTATGTGACAGGCTGGGGTATCTGCACACTCCTCTGCCTTGGGTCCTCAGGAAAATGTTCTTTTTCTTTTTCTGTTGAAAGTTTTAATAGGAGAGGTTCCCAAATGTTTGATTTCATTTAATGTGAGAGCTGGGTGCCACTGCTCTGCAGAGGCTCTCTGGAGTTATGTGTCGAATTGCCAGTCTTAGAGTACAAGTTAAACAGCATTTCTGTTATTTTTCTAAATGCAAGAGTTCAATTAAAAAAAAAAAAAAAAAGGAGGGGAGATTTATGGCATGTTCTTGTTCTTGGAGAGCATCTCTACTGTCTGCTAGTAATTAAAATATAAATACCTTCCTTCCTAAGCACCGTTTAATCTGAGGGAGCCCTTTAGGGACATAGAATTCATTTGAACAAGCTGAGTTTTCTATTCGAGGAGCCTCTTGAGGTCTGTGCTCCTCACAGAGCACACGCCTAGCTGGGCACTGGGCAACCACTGCAAGTATTTTGGATTGGTTTATGTCTTTGATTGTCCATTTTGTTAAAAAAGCAATCCAAAGAGTAAATTGCTTTGGTCAGGACTCAGGGCTTGAAATGCTTTATATCTCAGAGAATGATGCTGACAGATTGTAAATCTGGTCCTGCAGAGCCAGGACAGATTTCAGCTGCAGTGAATTGATGTTGCTCGTGGGGTTTCGGAGGCTCCTGCTGGAGCGTGTCTGGTCACGGGGGTTTTGAAGTAATTGTCTGGTGCACAGTGCCCTGTGTGGAGCATCTCTGCTTTTTCTGGGGTTTAACCTGTGTTTTTTTCTGCAGGTCTTCCAGTCCTTATTGTGGGGGTGACCCTTGCAACTTCCTTTAAGAAGTACGTGGCAGCAAACCACTGCTGGCTGAACGCACAGACCAACGTCATTTGGGCCTTCGTGGGTCCCGTGCTCTTCATCCTGGCCGTAAGTGCCAAACCCTGCTGGGAAGGGGTGATTCCTTTGGGTCTGGTTCTGGAAAAGCACTGCAGAGATAAGGGTGGCAGCACCTGCTCAGGGGCACAGCTCACAGGGCTTGTGCCTGCTGCTTCTATAGGAAAAATGTTATTATGCTTTATACAGACTTCCAAAACACAAATAAATCTCTTTAATCAAAACAGCTTTTTGATAGGAAAAAGGGCTTAAAGAAAATTTTGCTGACCAGTTCTTGTGTTGGCTGTTCAATGAGGAATGCAGATAAATGTGTAGGTTGACCATGACATTGCCTTAGCTAGAGGTCTGATTTTAATATGAGAACATCTACATCCTTGAAGTAGTGTCAATACCTTTAAACAAGACATAGCAGCAGAGAAAAGGGCAGTGTTTAAAAGGTCCAGAATAGACACTTACCAGGGAAGACATTCTGTAAGAGAAGTTTTGGGATAAGTTTTCTGTATTTCATGCGTGTTTAAATAGCTCTGTGAAGTCTTTGATTCACTGCTTTCTTGGTACTGATGCTTTTCTCCCCAAGTTCTGACACTAGCTCCCAGCAGAAAATGTCTGACCTGCTGGAGCTGAGCCACTGTGCAATGGCTCTTCCCTGGCAGGTGAACACCTTCGTGCTGCTCCGGGTGGTGATGGTGACTGTGTCCAGTGCTCGCAGGAGATCAAAGATGCTGACACCCAACAGCAGCCTGGAGCGCCAGATCGGAGCACAGCTCTGGTGAGCAGGGAGGGGGCTGCCCTGGGTGTGAGGTATCTGAGGTAGTGATAGATATATGGAAGAAATTCTTCCCTGTGAGGCTGGTGAGGCCGTGGCACAGATTGCCCGGAGGAGCTTGGCCGAGTGAAAGACTGGGAGCTGTGGGAGTCAGGGCAGAGGGGATTCCCTCCCCCGGGGTCACTGTGCCTCACCCGAAGGCAGTTTGGCTGCTCTAAACCCTGTGCCACCGAGAAGCCCAGCCAGCACCTTCAGTCTGGGAAACCCAGTGCTGGACTCCATCTGCACTCACACTCCTAAATCTCACCCCTTTGGGATGGGAGACCCTTGGCAGTGCAAGCTTGGGACTTGGTGGGTTGAAAGTAAGGCTGGTGGGGGTTACACAGCCAGGGAAAGAGACAGTGCAGACTTCTGTAATCAGTCAATATTGAGAGACCTCTAAAAAACTGCTGCTTGAGTCATTACTTTATCATCCCCTGTGAATCTTTATTGTTGTTTGCTGGCGCCGGATACCCCTGCTAGACACGCATTGTTCCTCTGTAGCATAAATAAATTTTCCCAAATTTACAGAACTAAAAAGATAGGACATTGCTGGAGGGCAGGGTGACATCCATATACAAATAAAACAAATACAGAAGCTTGCCTTGTAGCAGAAATTGGGGGGAAAAAAGCTGTTTCCTCATGGCGAATGATGTCAAAGAGCTCCCTTCTTGCTAACTTGCAGTGATAAAACGAAAGCAGGGGGGCATGCTAAGGGCTGGGAGACGAAATGTTTGGTTTTTCCCATCTTAACTTATTTTCGTTGCAAAGGAATTTGTTCCACAGCTACTGTCTTGTTAGTGTTTCATCTCTGAAATGTGCCCGGGTAACGCTGAGCTCTTCCTCCTGCCAGGGCCATGGCCAAGCCCGTCCTGGTGCTGCTGCCTGTGCTGGGGCTGACCTGGGTGTGTGGGGTCCTCGTCCACCTCGGCATCATTTGGGCCTATGTCTTCATCGTGCTCAACTCCCTCCAGGTGAGGCCTGCACCAGCTGGATCCCCAGCTCACAGCCAAGCAGGTACCTGCAGTTTCTTGTGCTTCAGTGGGCTGTACCTGGCCTCATAGCCAGGGACAATTGTCAGCTCTGAAGCCAGACCAGCTTTCCCAAGCCTCTGTGCTATTTTGTCTGAGGAAACTCAGTTCATCCTCCCAAGATATGAAATACCACTCTGGACACCTTGTTCATCTGCTGGCTCTTCAGCACCAGTCTCTGCAGGGTCCTACTGATGACACAGTTTTCCAGTTCAAATGTTGTTTCTTCTTTCTGACATCAGCATGGTTTCAAAATGGCAGTAACAAACTGACATGCTCATAGGGAACTTCATTAGAGTTTTTATTTGCCCTATAATGGGTAATTAAAATGATACCTATGCAGTCAAATGGAGCAGACATCGCTCCTGCTGTTTGCCTTTGTCCTGCAGGACAGGGATGGGCCGTGGGTGCCAGCATCCCTGGTAGAGCAGGGCTGTTCACGGGGAGGGTCTCAAAGGTAACACCCAGCCACAGTGTGCCTGACTGCTGCTTAGAAGGTGTGTGTTCTGGGATGGGTGTTCCCATCTGGCTCCTGTCCAGACGAGCTGAGAGGTCATGGCCCCAGAATGGTACGAGCAGAGCCGCCTTCCCCTCACCTGGAGGTCAGCTTTACTGCAGGGAGGAAGGACAGGGGCTAAGAATCAAGGACTGAAAATCTTTACCCCTGAGTCTGTGTTGTCTGCAGCCGTGCAGCTGCTCCCCTGGGATGCTCCCAGCGTTCAGTGAAGCTGCACTGGACATGGTGGGATGCAGGAGTGTTGGGTGGAACAGGCTGAGATGTAGGCTGGTGATCAGAGCCTCACACAGGGCATCTGGAAGTATGGGGACTGGTTCTAGCTCTGACTTGCAAGACCTTGGGTGAGTCATGTCATCTCCTTCTGCCTCTTTATTCCTTTTTTGGTAGCATCACCTGGCTGCATTTTTAAGGATCTTTGCTTCTCTCTGCCATGTTTCAGAGCCAAGTTTTTAATAAGTTAGTGTTAATAGGGAATTCTGCAGAGCAGCAAGTAACCCTGGTGCATAAAGCAACACTCAATATTTACTTCTGAGTGTACTGTTTTCATCAAAAGACTTTAAAGTTTTAACCAGCCTGTGTGTGGTTAAGAGAGCCAAGCGAATTGTGTAAGTCCCAGCAGCTGGGACTCAGTTCTGCACTGAGCTAGGACTGTTCCCAGGACCTCGGAGTACCCAAAACTCAGGGACACATGGTGGCAAAAAGTCCTGGAACATGTGCTTGTCACCTACGATTCAAAGCATCGGCAAAAGCTTTGCAAACCTCAAGAGAAGGCAGCTGTAGATGGAGCTAGAGAAACACTGAACACTGATTAACACCACCCAACACCACTGCTCCCAGCACGGCCCCAAGGGGAACATGGAGCCCTACTGGCAGCAGGGATCCAGCCAGAAGGGAACATGGATGGGCTCAGTCCCACCCCTGGGGCTAAGGCTGGGCCTGCACCAGTAGTGCCTGAGGGTACCCCCCTGTCAGTCCTGTCTCTGGGCACTGGGTATTCAGGGTCCCTTGCCCAGTGCTTGATGACAAATCCTACTCCAGGGCATCAAAGTTAAGAGAGCAACTGGGCACTACCCTCCAAACCACTGGGATCCAAACCACGCTTTGCCACCCGTGTCCCTGTTTTTCCTTTGGACTCAGTAGGAGTCGGCTCCTGCTGGAGGTTGTGCTCAGGGAGCAGCTGAGCTCACGGTGCTTCCCTCTGGCACACTTGGCTGGTTCCAGTGCAGCACTGGCCAGCTCTGCAAGGGTGAGTCCAGGCATTATCACCACGTGCACAAGCTGGGTGGTTGCTCAGGGATACTCTGCCTGTGGCTGGCGCTGCTCCAGGGCCGGGTGCTGCTCACGCACATCCGTCGGCACTCGGATGGGGTGTCCCAAGGCCAGACAAGGGCCGCCTCTCTGCTAAGGATATCAGAGGGGTGGCAGGAGGCCTGTCCTAGTGGTAATTAAATAGAGCATCAGTTCTCTGTGCCTCCTCATGCCATGCTTGGGTTATTGAGCAGGAGAACTCCAATGCTGTGTGGACAGGCACAACTCCGCTGTGCTCCTTTGCCGCTGTCCCTTCATTACCAAGTTCAGGTCAGTCTGCAGATTATTCCAGAGGAGAAATGCCGGTGGGAAGCTGCAGAGTTAAAAGAAAGCCATCCCATTTCAGCCCCCTTGCTGATTGTCTTATGGATCCCTCCAAACTTCCTTTTAGGCCAGTATGTTTCTTCACTTGAGTCCTGTGCAGTGGTTCTGCTGCTGGGGTTGTTTGTTTGTTTGCTTTCTGTCTGTCTGTCTTCAAGGCTGCTCCGTGCGTCCACACGAGACATGACAGCTCCTTTTCCAGCCAGACAGTGAAGGAATCCAGCCAGGGACTGAGCAGCAACAGGGAGCCTGTGGTGCTGTGCCAGAGGGGGCTGCAGTGGCTGTCCCGAGGCTGGGACCAGCTCCCGTTTTGGAGGTGGGAGCACCAGCACCCTGCCAAGCACCCAGTGCTGTTAAACAGTGTCGGTGAAACGTGTCGGCTTCATTGGAACTTGAAGAGCTGGAAGGATGGTCCTGAGGCTGGCTGAGGGCAGGGGCACAGGGAGCCGCTCACCAGGGAGGGTGGAGCAGGCGGTGGTGCTGTGCCCAGCTGAGTGTGTGGAGAGCACAGGACATGGCTGCTGGACAGATGGACACCAGGCAGGAGCATCCATCCTGCTCTGAGGGTCCCAGCACGTGCTGTGCCTTCGCCACGGGGCCAGGCTGTGGTGGGCCTTGCTGGGAGAAGATGGCAGGCGGGTGGAAGTGTGGATGGGAGCAGAGGTAGGAGGGGGCTCCTCCAGCGCCGCATCTCCGCTCCCGCCCGCCGCTGCAGCTGGGCCTCCTCTCCTTCCTCACTCTCCTCCCAGCCGACCTCTCCGCTCCCCCCTCCCCACACTCATCCAGAATGATTCTTTCAAGGAAGACCTGCCTTGGCAGCCTGGCCAGAAATCTGGTCTGGGGGAGTGACCAGCATTGCTGGCTGAAGGACAGGTCACGGCACGGTGCCAGGGGGCTGCTACCATTGCGCCTGCCAAGAGCTCGCAGATGAGAGCAAGGCTCATTGAAGACAAGATGAATTGCATCTCTTGCTGCAGCTGATTTATCTAGCTGCGATAACAAAACACCCCACAGATATAACATAAATCTGGTGGGCCAGATAGGGCTGCTTTAAGACCAAAATCGTTGGTCTGGAGCTGTAATTAGCTCCAGGCTGTGGCCCCCAGGCAATGCTCACTCCAGCCCTGGCTTGGGCACTTTCCCTGAGCACATCCCGCCCTGGATCCGGACTGGGGCCGAGAGTGTCATTGTTTGCTGGTCCTCAGTGTGAGAGAAGCATCACTGCTTTGGTGAGCAGGGAGGGTGGCTGGGACTGTGCTGCTGTAGCCCTCGTGAGCCAGAGAGGAGGATTGTCCAGAGTGGGCCTGAGCAAAAGCTCTGGTCCATCCACCCGGGTTTGGGTCAGAGGGTCTGGCTCATGCTGTGGTCTGTCACTGCAGGGGACAGAGGAACCATCCCATCATGCTGCACATGGTCTGTGGGAGGCTGGCTAGAGCCCCCCAGGGTCGGTGCTCGGCAGAAAGGGAGGTCTGCTTCCCAGATTTCAGTTCCCCTAGTAATTAATTCCTGGTGGTTTCTGTTTCTGAGAACAGGAGGTGTTTCCTGGGGGATTTCACATGCATGAGTGAATGGGAGTGTGGGAGAGCTTCGGGCCTGGGAAGTGGAGTCCCGGTGAGAGATGCCCACTGCCCCCAGACGAAACGGGGGGAGGAGAAGGAAGAGGGGGGTGGGGCAGGAACTGTCTCTGCTTTGGACCCTCTGTGAAGAGCCCAGTCTCAAGTGTGAAAGGCTGTCCCTGGCTGTGTTGTGCCCACGCTCTGTGCCAGTCTCACCCATTCCAGTGCTCACCAAACCCATTTCCTCCACTGAAGGAGCACAAACCAGCTGTGCATCTCTGACCCGTCCTCTGCTCTCTCCTTCCCAGGGCCTGTACATATTCCTGGTCTACGCAGTCTATAACAGTGAGGTAAGAGATGCCCCTGGCTGGGTTCAGTCTCTCATCACAGCGACAGTTTATTAGCAGTTTGGAGGTGGCTGGGTTTGTAGGAGTTGCAACAGGCAGCACAGCCCTGACTGTGGAAAAGTGGCTGCTTTTTCTCCATGACTTGCTGGAGAATCTCTTTCTGTGATAGAGCTGCTCTGGCCCTCTCTAATGTCCTTGCTCTGCTGCAGGTGAGGAATGCCATCCAGAGGATGAAGGACAAGAAGAAGGCCCTCTCGTTCACAGTAAGTTGGAAGGAATCCCTGCTGCCCTTAATCCCTTGGGCATCCACTGGAGAAAGGTCCAGCTGTACCTTTGGTCTGGTTTGAGATTATGTTGGAAAGAAGTCTTTTTCTTTAACTTTTGTCTCCCTTCTTTGCAGTCCTGTTGGACAGCACAGACCCGAAGATAATCTCTCGATATTAGGCAGCAGCCTGCTGTGCCAGGGCAGGGTGGGAGCCAAAGTCCACAGTGCTGATGAAATCGATCTTTAAAGTTGGATCTGGATCTAGTGAAGACTCATGTTGCAATTTTCACTGTCTTGTATCTCTTCCCTGTGTTTACAGAACTGCTCTCATCCCATCAACTACATATCAAGTCCAAGAAATACGACCTCCTGGGAGACAGGGAAGCTGGGTCCTGCAGCTGAGAGTGCCCTGCCAAGCCCTGCTCAGAAAGACCCTCCAGTGAAGAATATCACCAACAGAGGTAGGAGGATTGTTGTCCCTGTTAGCCCAGGCTGTGTGATGACATGCAGTAAAATGTTATTCCCCAGGCTTGAATTTTAGTGCACGTTCACCTGGCCCTGCATTAACTCATTTGCACACTGTGTCTGCGTGAGCACACGGGTCTGGTGCTGCTGCTGCTCAAGGCTCCCTGGGGAAGGCAGGGTCCTCGTGCATGGGGGGCTCAGAGGGGTCAGCTCCCTGCAGGCTGGCTGGGCATGGGTAGGGGGGCTTGTCAGCACGTGAGGCAGCGCTGCATTCTCTTGAGGCAAAAATCCATGTTTGCGTCTTACAGTGAATTTTCTGCAGGACAGGCAATGGTGGCAGTAGGAAATAGGGGGGTTAGCTTTGGGAAAAAAATGTTTTGTATCCTCCAATGGTGCAATGGTACAGATAACCTGTTTGGTGCCTGTAAAGCATGAATATTTCTATTATCTGGTCTCCAAACTCATTGTGCTGCTTCACCCCGTAGGAAATTTTGGAGCCAAAATTCCCATGGGAATTTCATCAATTATGTCACCTGAGAGACCGGTATGTAACGTCTGCTATTCTTCCACCTTCACCCTCAGACAGAGCACAGCAGTTGTGTGGGGATGTCCCCTGAGCTGGGGCTGGCCTGGGCAGGGACAGGCAGTGGGGACAACAGGGGAGGGCACATTTCCAGGGGCAGGAGAGGAGGCAGCCCCAGAACAGCCGATTTCCAAGGCAAGAGCTCTGCCCTGAGCTGATGGGGAACCATCCCTGCTGCCATGTCAGGGGGGTGGTTACTGCAGGGGTGTGCAGGAACAGCAGGTGCCAGGGAATTTGAACCATGAAGCACCAAACTGAGATTGGTATGGATCAAGGCAGGAGACTTTTCCCAGGGACAGCAAATTAAATCAGGCAGCAGGAGCTTGCCGTCCTTGCCCTGGGCAAGTTGCATCTGTCCCAGGAGGGCAGGCTGGGTTGTGCTGCCTGCAGTGGGATGGAGAGCTCAACGAGGCACGGCCTAAAGCAGGAAACAATTTGAATTTGACTACTCTGCTGCCATTTCCATCTCTCACTATTGAAATGATCATCAGTCCCTGTGCACTTGACATACAAGTGCTGTAATTTCCTCAGCATAAAATCCAACCCTACTTTCATGAGTCTCTCACTGAAGGATCTCTCTTTCCCTCTCTAATATTTATCCTTTGAAAACCTGTGTCACATAGACAGCTCTTATTTATCCAATAGATAATACTTCTATAGCTGGCATATCATTTTGAAGCCACTCAATAAATCCATATTTCCATCTCTTATGATTTATATTGTGGTTGATGCTGTTCCTCCCCTCGTGCTGAACAACACCAGGACTTGGTAGCAGGTGATGCTTTTCCCAGCCAGCCAGGTGCTGGCTGTGTGAACTGGGGCCAGGGCTAAGCTCCTGGCACCAGATGTGGCATGTGGGATGCAGGATTAGCCCAGGGGCCCGCGCTCCCTAAGGCAGGGGCATTAGGAAACAGCAGATCTCCCAAATGCCAAGGCCATGGCATTTCTGAGCAGGCAAAGACAGAAAGTGCTTCCCTCTGTGTGAGGGTCACCGAGGGCTTTGCTGTATTTTTGCTGCACAAACATTGCATTTTCAGTGTGCTTGTTTCCTTTTTGACTAAGGTGGGTGCAGCAAGGGCTGAGGCTGACGTGGGTGTCGGTGCTGCGGCAGCTCCCGGTGCCCCTGTGGGGTCGGTGTGGGCCCCGTGGTGCTGAGCTGGCGGTGGGAGGGCCCAGCCCAGCCCCAGCCCCACCGCAGGGCTGGTGGGCACACTTGTGCCCCGCGTGGTGCCCCCCTGTGCTGGCTGGGGGCTGCTTTCTGCCTGCACGGGGGCTGCTTGCAGTGCTCGCCAGTTATATAAGGCAGGGCTGTTTTTCCTGCTCCCCAGCTCAGTGAGTCATGGCACTCGCTGGAGGAGCGGCGGATGCAGAATGTCACTGGCAGCTGCACAATAGTTTGGATGAAGAGAAGAAGCTACTTAAAAACGTTTGAAAACACTTAAAATGACAAAACACTGAGCGAGTGAAGATACAAACACAGATGAGATGTTCTTCGTGTTTCAGCTTTTTTAAATGTTGTTTGGTGATATTTGTTGTTGTTGGATTGGGAATAGGAATTTCACATCTCCCAGAGCATTAACCAGCCCCTAAGCACAGACTGTTCAGGCTCTTTCCACCACAGCATAGAGGGACAGAGCTCACTCTCCTCCTTTCCTGGATTTTCCTGTGTTCTCCAGGTTGGTGCCCAGCCTGGTGGGTCACCACTGGGCTGGAAGGGTCCCTGGAGTGGGTGTGTGGAGTGGGGTGTCAACTGACCACTGCTGAGAGGTGCAGCTCTGCCAGGGGCTCGTCCCTCGGGGACAGGGATGAAAGCTCTGGTCCCCAGGCTGGTGGTGGCTCAGTGGTGGGACAGTGCACTGGGCGCTGGGGAGCCCTGCCTGGCCCCAGGGTGTGTGGTGAGGGGCAGGCAAGCAACAAAGCAGTCAGACCTGCACCTTCTGCTAACACATATTCTCCCTTCTTTCAGGCCGTAGAGCTGACAGCGTTCAAATCCTCAGGTAACATCTGCCTACATCATTTTCCATAATTTTGGTTACTGCTGATGCTGGGTTGTGTGGTGGAGGGCTGCCCAGAGGGCAGCTGGTTTCTGCTCAGGCTTCAAGAATTGTTGTATTTCCAAACTGCCCTGGTGGGTCCTATCCTGGCCAGGCTGTTGGGATATCTGAGCAGGTGAGGGAGAGGTGGGGGAATATGGAGCCCCAGCAGCTCTGACAGTGGCACTGCCTGTCCTGGCAGCACTGGTGGCTCGGCTGAGGGTGCCTGTCTCTGGGCACCCACCTGGTTTCTCCCCATGTCGCTGCACCTTTCTTGCTGCCCACCTGTGCTGGGTGTCACTGCCCACTGGCTCCCTGCCACTGCCCCCTGTGCCAGCAGAGCTGAGGGTCACAGGCACGGACGGGCGGCAGAGGGGCAGGGGGGACCTGCAGGTACCTGATGCTGAGCTCTCTGCCTGCACCCCACAGCACAGCTGCTCCTTGGGGTGCAGCAGGGACTTGCCCTTGCTGCTGGGTAGGACCTGGGCAGCTTCCAGGGGTGGCAGCAGCTCTTTGCTGCCCTGGGGTATTTTAAACCAGCAGCTGCAGCAGAAAGTGCTGGTGGGTCCTGGGAGTGCCAGGGAAGGTGGGGTGTTCAGACAGAGCTGGATTTATGAGCTTAAAAGCAGCCATTTAGCATCTTCTGTTTCAGGTTGTAGAAAGGCCAATGTCACCATGGAAGTGGGTAAAATTAAAACCAGAAATCCCTCCTAAGCCCTAGACTTCTGCTCGACAGCAGTGCTGGGGAGAGGCCAACCAGCCTCAGCTCCGGGCTCCCTCCTCGGCTTCCCAGCCTGGCTTTGGGCAAGTCCACAGCTCCTCAGGAGACAAATGGAGCATATTTAACTTTATTTTCTTTACCAACAATTACTGGGTACTCCCAGTGCTGCCAGTGCAGGATGGGGCCCCTCAGGCAGACAGAGCAGTGAGGAATGATCATATTTTTTCTGCATTGTGATATTTTCTTTTGTCAAGGGAGGCAGAGCATTAGCAGGTTTCTGATTTTGCTCCACGTGAAGTGTCTAAGCAGGGCATCCTCCGACTATTTTCGAGGTGATGCCACCCAGAAGCAGTGCAGCTTCCCTCCTCCCAGTGGACACATGAGAAGGGCAGAAACGGTGGCACCCAGGAGGAGATGTGCCACAGCATTTTGGGCACAGGAGCAGGGTCTCAGAGGCAGCGAGGAGACACGCATTTGTGCTCTGACCCACCCCCACCTGCTCCTGGATATTTTATGACCCACATGTGTTATTAAACTCCAACTGTGCACACAGGTGGGTTAAGTTTGGTGTTATTTTCTCAGGTAGGCCCTCAGTGTGTTTTTAAAGGCCCGTGTCTGGCCAGAGGGTGATGGACATGCCCGGCTGGGCTCGGTCGCCGTGGCCGTGGGAGCAGCCGGGGTGTGCAGGGAGTGCTGAGCTCGACCCCCACGAGCCCCCCGGGCGGCTGCTCCCGCCTGGCCCCGGGGCCAGGGTGCCCGTGGCTGGGCAGTCCTTCAGCCCAGGGTGAAGGAGGAGATCTTGAAGCACAAGAGCTCTCCTCTGTGCACTTGTGCACGTGGAGCCGCGTGCGGCACAGTGCCGGTGCCGGCCACGCCGCGCTGCTCCGGGCTCAGCGACAAGTGCTCCCAGCCATTACAGCAGATAATAAAAGGCCACAGCACCCAGCTGCAGGGGTGCCTGGGGGACTCCAGGGCCGCTCAGCCTCACACAGGCCTCTGCCTTCACAGCTTGTTCACAGAGCAAAGTGCTGGGGGGATCTTGGGTGAGAGATGCCAGAGTCAGCACACCCAAAGCCAAGAACTTGGTGATGAACAGGGACAAATCAGTTCAGCTCAGACACCATCCCCTCTTCTAGTTGTTGTCTCCCAAATAGTTTAATTAAGAGAGACACATTTGCCTCAGGTATCTTTATTTCAAAGTTGCCAGCCTGCTCTGATGAAAATGGTGCTGCCAGCAACAGGAGCTCTGGCAAAGCCCAGCTGCCCCTCAGGGTGATGGGGAGAGTTGGGGACAGTTCATGGGGGTGCTCACAATATCCCAGGGAAGTTGTGCTGGATCTGGAATGGGGTCCAGCTCTTGTGTGCTCCAGGACCTCAGCCATGCTCCTCTGAGAGCTGTGGACATGGCACTGGCTCCCAGCTCAAGAGATGGCCAGTGGGTCCATTAGGAGGTAAGAGATGGGATGGGTGAGGAAAAGTGTGGAAAAAAAACAGGTAAATCCCATGCTAGTTTCAGAACCATAGAAATGGGGAATTTTGCAGCGTGGCTGTGGCCAAAGGCAGGCATGGGCTCTCAGTATTTGGGCTCCCCCCACCAGGGCTCAGCTCACAGAGTATTCTGCAGTAATGAGCTCCAGCCCAGTTGTACGAGCTGCCCTGTACAGCGAGTGCTGCCTCCTTCATTGCACCCTTTTTGTGAGCAGGGGATGGCTGGGAGGGCTCACATATTTGCACAAACAATAAGTCCCATCTTCCTTGTCTTGGCAAACAAGGGCTCCAAGAGGCTTCCACATCCTCCATCTCCTCAAGTGATGGCTGCTTTGTTTCCCCACGATAATTTCATTATTCTGTTTGAATACGTTTATATGTTGCTAAGCCACACATAGCAACATGGATCTTGTCTCCAGGGCCCAGCCTTCTCTGATCGATACTGAGTAATTCTGCAACTCTCACTGTATTGCGTTAAACAAGACTGGTTTCAGAATATAAGGAATTTATGAGTCTTTGGGATTCAAAGCCAGGCAAACACCTGAGTGTCATGGGGAGAAAGGCAGGGCCCCCCATGCCAAGTTTTCTGGGCTGCCCTGTGGTGGGACCACTGCTGGTGCCACAGTCCTTCCCGATGGGCAGTGGGTCCCTTGTGGAGGAGGTGTAGCCCCTGTGCCATCGGTGTTTCCTGCCCCAGCAGTGCTGGTATTTTCACTGAATCCCATTTAAAGCTCATTCACCCCCTGCCTTCAGCAGTGGGTGCTGTGCTCAGGCTGGTGGCTGAGCAGGGAAAAAGAGGTTTCCACCTGCTGCTCTGTCCTGCTGCAGGTTTGGCCTGTGCTTTCTACCAGTGTGTTGTGGGACCCCCCTGGTGCTCCCACTGCCCTGGGAGGGACCCCTGCCCTCCCCCTGCTGCCAACACAGCTGAGACTGTCTCTCTTTTGCTTCAGGTTTCTGAGAAGTTTCTGGGTGATGAGCCTACAACACCGAGGGTTTTCCAACAGCTGGGAAGGACGGCAGGCTGGAGGAGCTGGCTTCCCCTGGAGAGCTGTCCCTGCTACCCTGCACTTCCCCCCAGCAGCATGGGCAGGTGAAACCAAGGCAGGACTGGGGTACTGTGGGGTCTCATGGGGTTTCATCTGCTGCTGCTGCTGGCCCTGCTCCTCTCCTGAGCGTGCAGCCAACAGCAGGTACTTGTGCTGGGGGTCTCTGTGGCTCGTGCTGCCTCTGCTGAGGCAGCCAAGTCTGGCCAGGGGCAGTGCCCCGTGTCACTGTCACCACTGGCGGCACTGGCAGCGTGGTTGTGTGCACTTGTGTGATGCCAGCAGAGCTCATTTATCCTGGGGCACCTGGAGCAGTGGGATGGGAACAAGCCCAGCTTTGCCCACGGCAGCCATGCCCATGCTCTGTGCCAGTGAGGACGGCTGCTTTCCCCAGCCCTGCTGCTGGCCCGGCACACCACTGTGCTGGGGCAGGGCTGGGGACAGGCTGCACAGGAAGCACATGCACCAGGGAAGCCAGCAGCTGGCTCCAAGCCTGTTCTAAACCAGCCGACATCAATAGCATCTTCTGCTGTTTATGACTAAAATCTTCTCCCTGCTCCTGCCTGGGCTCCTGCCTGGGCTCCTGCCTGGCTGGTGTGGCCCCTCACCAGCTGGGTTCTGTTCTCCCTCCCTGTTCTCCTGTTACCTCTGTAGTGTTTAGAGCACAGACAACGTGGTGGGTTTTTGCTGATTATGACTACAGTAAATGATGATTTTAAAGACAGCCTTCTCTCTTTGTTGCACTGTGTCCAAGGGAAGGGGCTCTTGCAGTGGGTCTGTGTAGCTGAGCACAGTGGAGGGGGTTTTGGCCACAGTGCAAGGACCAGGGCACTGCCCACTCCCCTGTGCCCTCTCCTGTGTTCTCCATGTTCCCGATCCCAGCACAGCGTGTGCTGCCCAGCCTGTATTTACATGTTGGGCTCTGCAGCCCTAGAACTGCCCTGTGCTGGGCAGGGGGTGGCATTGGTGTGTGGACTGTCGCTTGGCTGGAGTCAGCCAAGCACCTCCAGCTGCCAGGGTCAGGGAGGGGTGGGCCTTGGGGCACGCCCGGCACCGAAATCTTACAGACAGTCACCACACCTATGTCAGAGTCAGTGGCAGACTCTGCTTTGCCATGGCTTTGCTCCCTGCCATGGTGTGTGCCACGCCAGGGGCCACAGTAACCACCAAGAGCTACATGAGCAATCCAAGCCTAGGGTAACTGCCCACAAATGTTGCCGTTCGTGAGATCACTTGAAAAACACGCTCAGAGTCACTATGGCAGTTCCCTGTAGCACTTTTTTCCAGACCTCGAGGCACCGATGTGGTGTCCCGGTCCCACAGCAGCAGGCAGCACCCCAGGAGTGCGCACTGGGAGCCAAGCACTGCTCCCCTGCCCACAGGGAGCTGGGGAAACACCAACCAGGAGGAGCAGAAAGACAGTCAAAAAAGACAAAGTTTGCTTCTTCAAATGAACTGCAAAATTTATTACAGTGGTTTGCTCCTGACAAGGAAGTTGGTAACCTCCTGCCTGGGAAGGAAGGGGGAGTAGTGGGGAAGGGGAGAGATGAGAGGGAGAAAAGGATGTGAGAGACAGAGAGAGACACTTAAGGACACTTTTCATTTTCTGAAAATAAAACATCTTTACCTCCCAAACCATTTTCTCCAGTTCTTTAAGTTCACAAAAAGAAGGTGAAACCAAACCACAGACTTCAGGAGGAAAATGCACAAACGTGTTAAAGCAGAGACAAACATACTCTTCTGCATCTAACAAGCTTCACAAACCACGTGGCTCCAGGCACAGCCTCTGTGGCTCCTCAAGGCACCGGCTCTGCAGAGCCACGGCAGGCGAAGGCCCCTCGGGACAGGGAGACCACCCGCCCTGGGGAGCCGACCCGGCCGGCCCGGGCCATGCGGAGGAGCCCGTGGAGCCGGGGGTCGGGCCGGGGCAGGGGCTGCCTGGTGGGGCAGAGGAGAGGAGACGAGAGCATGGCCGAGATCGAGAGAAAGCAGCAGTGAGAGTCTGGCATGTCCCAGCTCGGGGGGCTGCGGCCCCCAGTGCTCCCAGTCCTCTTTGTGAGCCCTGACCCATGATGGGAGAGGAACAGAGAGCTCTTTGCCTGTGGCTTCGGTACAGCATTTGCTGTCCCCTGGGGACACAGCAGACCGCAAGACGGGGTGTGGGGGCCCAACACGAAGTGCAGGAAAATCCTTATTCCTCCCTACCCATGCACTTGGGCTGGTAAATGCAGGGAGGGGGCTGCAGAGCTCCCCAAGCTTCCCCAAGCTCCTGGGCACGTGCCTGCACCTCCTTTCTGCCTGGCTGCTCTGCCACCGTCAGCTGCAGGCAGGACAGAGCTGTGCTGCCCATGGACAGCTGTGGGCTCTGGGCACTCTGGCTGCCACGGCCTGCAAAGCCACAGCTGCTGCCTCCAGCACCAGCAGGCACTGGGAAAATGATCCTCAGCTGAGGACTCAGCGCTGCCCACCCCGTCCGCCCTCACTTTGCTGGTGGGACACAGCATGTGCACCTTGGGGTCATAGGACTGAATAGGGCCAACCCCTCCAGCCCAGCCCCAGCACTCTGCATGGCTCCTCTGTGTGCTCCCCCAGTGCCTGGAGACACCCCAACCACCACAAAACCACAGCCTGGAGGGGGTTCACCTCACCTCTCCCCTGCCCTGTGCACGGGGGCCCTGAGACATGGGGCAGGGTTGGGAAGGTGAAGAAACAAGGGGTAGCAGGAGAGGAGCAGAAATAGGAGAAAAGCCGGGACAGGCTTTCCCCTTCCTTGGTGCTGCTGAGCTGGGTCTGCAAGTGACAGGCTCAGGCACCAGGAGTGCAGTGGAGCTGGGGCAGCGCTGTCAGCGGTGCAGGTCAGCAGCCGAGCCCGTGGCCCTGCAGCCCTCAACCGCCCCTGCTGTGTATTAAACCACCTGGGACGTTTCCAATAGCGGAGGTTAAATAGCATCACTGAGGAAGGCAGGGTGGAAGGCAGCCAGCCCCGGGCACCAGTCCCGCCCCTGCCGCGCTGCTGGCAGCGCTGGGGCTGCGCCGCGTCGTGCTGGCGGCCGCGCTCAAGTCCGCTTGGCGTGCAGCATCTCGATGAGGAGGTTGTTGCAGGGCACCTCCCCGCTCAGGTGCTTGTGGTACAGGTACTCCTCTGCCTGCATGCTCAGCGCCCGGACCTCCGCCAGCCACAGCAGCAGCTGGCGAAACTTGTCCGTGGAGTGGGGGTAGTGGCACGCCGTGTACTCCAGCAGCGCCGCGTTGGCCTTCTCCTGGGCATCCTTAGCCAGCGTGTGGTTCTCCAGGTACTTCACGTCTGCAAGGAGGAGGAGGAGGATGAAATGGTGCCAAAGTCATGTGTCTGCCCCATCCATGCCATGCTGTGCTGGGTGAGACAGAGGGACCCACACTCCTGGGTCAGTGCTCCTCGTGCAGGAAAACACAGTGCAGGAGGAGTCTCATGCCCCACTCCTGTCCAGCCACGGGCTCCCCGTCCCTGCTCTGCTTCCCAAGTCTCCCCTGATGCTGAAGACAGATTCCAAACCCCCTGGCAGCAGGATTGGTGTCCCCCTGCCCTCGTTGCACAGGAAGAGGCAAAGCCAGAAGGTGTTGCCAGCTTTGTTTACGCATCAGGAACTGCTGCCATCAGCCCCTTTAATGCCTGAAGGTCAAGGAAGCGGCTGAATTAATTCCCTGATAAACCTGGTCTTTCCAATGTGGCAACCAGGCTCACCAGCCTAGAAACCCTAATCCTCCACGCCTCACCAGGGCCAGAGGAGCTTCCCATAATCCCACTGCCAGCTCTGCAGTGGAGGGAGGCAGCACAGCAGGCAGTGGCACCAAGGTGCAGGCAGGGTCTGGCAGCAAGAGGTTGCTGCAGTCCGGAAGGCAGAGCTGCAGGAGCTGGGGCAGGCACAGTCCCAGGGCAGGGGTGGTCTCCTGTGGCTGCGGGGACAACCCACACTTGTGGGTTGGGGGCTCTCCAGGCTTTTGGGGTGGCCTGAGCTGGGGTTTGCTCTCCAGGGGTGCTGGCTCAGCACTCAGGTGGCCGGGAGTGCTCCGTGAGGAGGTGTTGATTTCCAGTCAGGGCAACACGTTCAGCCAGCCCAGCACAAGGATTTTGGTGGCTTTAGGGAACCGGTGCTGTGCGTTGCTCCATCACCACCTACAGCTACACACAGCAACGGTACCAGACCTGCCCGACAGTGACCTTGCTGCCAACCCTGGCCCCGAGCCCAGCTGGGGCAAGAAGATTTAATGGATTTACTGTGCAGCATGAGGAGCCTAGCAGGGCTGCCTCAGTCACAGCCCCGCTGGCCCTGCTGCCCAGGGCCCACAGCTGCTGGTGCACAGCCAAATTCAGGGAAACAGGGCAATATGGGCATGGGTTCTGGCCAAGGCAGCTGAGAGTTTGGGGGTTATTTCTGGGTTTCCCAAAAATATGAGGAGCCGAACGTGGCTGTACCCAGAAGGTTGAGCAACATTTGGGAGGGCAAAACGCAGTGATGGCGGTGGAGGGGCCTGAGCAGGAGGGAGCAGACGGGACCCCTGCACCACTGGGTGGGGGTGTTTGTAGCCCCACCACCACCTGGCCCTGCAGGGCTCCCTCAAAGGGACCACGGCACCCAAGGCTGCTGCAGCCCAGCAAAGCCAGGGGCCCCCAGGGATCAGGGGCTGGGGAGGAGAGGTGCAGCTGGGGGGACCACAGAGCCCCCAGGGAGCAGAGGCAGAGCTGGGGGGGCTGGGAGCCCCCAGGGAGCCCCGGCCTCCGGCCATGTCCACGGCCAGGACGGGCACTGTGGGTGCAGGCACAAGGGCACAGGTTGTGCCAAGATGCACTTTATCAGATCACCCTTCCCCTTTCACTGGACGGCACATTTGCTCCTGTTGTCTCCTCCTACCCTGGTTCTTGTTATGAAATCTCTTTATCTGCATAAGGTTATTGTGCATGTCATTAAAAAAAAGAAGTTATATTGATAAATGTCAAATCTATCCCCTGAGTTGGCTCAACAATAGCTAGTTCTACTCGATGAACTCACCTGGTTCTCTGAAAGACCCTATTCACTGTTTAATTGAATATTTGAATAATCTTTTCATTCCTGCAAGGAATAAAGAATGTTGTCCAAATAACATTGACTCACTTCATTTAGAGACACTGCAGCAGTTGCAAAGACTGTCCTGTGACAAAGCCTCCCATCACACATACAGATATGCCTGGGATTATTTCTATGCCCTCAAGTGTTCTTCCTATTCACAGCTCCTTTTGTTTGGGAGAAGCTGCTGATAAATTGCAAACGCTTAAGGGAATGTGGGCTATAAAAGCCTCTCTTCCTCCCCTCCCCAAGAGTAGCTGCTTCATGAATGTAAGTCATGAAATCGAATGATAGGTCAATCCATTAAGGCTCTATTAAGCCCTTCTGTAGAACAAAGCTAACCTGTGCCGTCCTCATAAATATTGCTATTTTGAGAAGCCCTAATTTTAATTAAATCTCTTTACCTGCTCAGGAGACAAATCTATTTAGAACTCAAATGGCAGCTCTTGTGAGCAGGGCTTGGCTTTGACTGTGCTGTGGCAGAGTGGTAAATGTGGAAATTCTCTTGTTAAAGGCAATTACATCCTGCACATAATACACAGTCCCGTCCTCTACAGCTGAGCCTGCGAAGGGCAAATTACTCCAAGTGAGCTCTGCAATATGGAGAGAAAAAGTTGCATTTGGGGCAAAATGATGTATGGGAAAACACAGCTATCGGATTCCACGCCCTCTCTGAAAGCCACTGCTCCAGGGAAGCCATGGGGTGGACGCTGTTCCTGCTCCCTGTGCTGTGCCAAGGGGGCGAGAGGGGACACGTGGCAGCACGGTGGGGACCCAGCTCTGCTGGTGCTGAACCTTTGGGCAGTGGCTGAGGAAGGTCCTGGCTCAGGGTATGAGCCCCCCCCAGCTTCATTTCCCAGCCCGGGCACTGTTTGTGCCCCACCTTATCACTGTTCGAGCAGGCAATTATCACATCTCATTTCTCTGGATTTCAAAACAGCTCCAGAGGAAAGGAAAGCTGAGGGAGGAGATGCTGCAGGTGCAGAACGGGATGGCAGCGTGGCTCTCGGCCCTGGTCCCTAGATAGGGCCTCATGGATGGAGAAGTGCATGCACAGACTAAGGCACTGGGGCAGGGGTGGGCTGGGATAGGGACAAGGACAGAGATGGAAACAGAGCTGCCACAAGCTGGGCTCACCATCCCAGCACCAGCACTCAGACGCTGCAGAGACCCCAGCTTCCCTGGGGAACTGCTGGGTCCTGTCCCGGTGGGTGCAATTAGCAGCCACTGAGGAGGTGTGGGAAGGGAGGCAGCTGCGGTGGCAGAGGCTGGGTGAGCCTGGAGAAGAGGCAGCCACATGAGCTCCTGGCAGGCCTTGCACCGGGAGGGGAGATCTGCCACCGAGGGGGAGGTGAAAGTGCCTGTGGTGATGGCAGCTGAGTGTCCTTGGGGTCCCTGTGGGGCTCAGCACCACCCACAGCTGCACTGCCCTGCCCAGGGGTGAGATCCCTCTGACGGGACTACACCGGGCAGCCCTGCCCTGGGGGGACGCCTGCAGGGAATGGAGGCACATCCCTGGCTGCAGTGTGTGTGGAGATGCTCCCTGCAGTGTGGGCAGCGTGGCCAGGCTGGGAGAGGGGTGGGAGTGTGGCAGGAGCGGGGCAGGAGCAGCGTAGGAGCAGGGCAGGATCAGAGCTGAGCCGCTCTGATCTGCGCTGCCACCCCAGGGAGGTTCCCGGCTCTGCCAACAGTGCCTGCACCTCCGTGTTGTTTAGTCTGGGCGAGGAGGGAGCGTGTGAACCCACCGCCTGGGCCCGGGCACAGGCTCTGGGCTGAGCCTAATCGGGAGCACAGGAGCCCCATCCCACTGCGGCGCACGGGCCCTCTGACGCAAACCCCGGGAGATACGGCCGGCCCGGCCCGCGGCCGCTCTGTCAACAGGCCTGTTTTGCCACAGCCATATCAGGGGTTGTTTCCCTGCCCGGCCTGATGGGCAAGTGACCAAAAGAGGCCCCACTTGGCCAACAGGATGGCAGTGTCCCCTGCAGCTGGAGCAGAGCCCAGCCCGCGGCAGGAGACCTTTCAGACCCCCGGTGAGCGGGTAAAGTCAGGCCCCAGCCATGGCTCCTCATTAAAAGCCCCTTCCTCACACAGCCGGACCCAGGGCTGTGCGTGCTCCCTCCAGCCGTGCTCCCACCCCCCAGGAGCCTGTGCCCCCTCATGGCCATCACCCTGAGGGTGGCTGCCCCTCATCCAGTGCCCCCCGCAGCAGTGCTCACCAAGGCTGAAGAGGATGAGGAACTTGAGGCAGACGAACTCGTGCCGGTCCACCTGGAGCGAGTGCAAGTGCAGGACGAGCTCCTGTGCCCGCAGCACCAGCGTGTTCAGGACGGAGCCGGCCTGGGCTGCGATGGTCGACATGTCCACCTGCAAGGATCGGGGTGGTGTCAGCTTTGGCAGCCCCAGCCCCCATAACCTGCTGCAGGGAACCCCACACAGGGCAAGAGCTGGGAACCAGCTGGGTGCCCACTGAGAATTCGGGGTGTCAACGAAAAGGCCAATGGGTGAAACGAGAACCTCATTTAAAACAGGAGGGCCCTTCATAGGGTGCTGATATGGTAGGCACCCCATCTCCAAAAGCCACCCCTAGGGAAGGAAGGGGCCCCTCTTCATATCCCACCACGGAGAATATAGGTAGGGCTGTTGATCTTTCCATACAAAATAATTTTCTCCAGAACCAGGAGCTGTGTGGTGGGATGGGATGGGATGGGGTGGGATGGGATGGGATGGGATGGGATGGGATGGGATGGGGTGGGATGGGATGGGATGGG
>VXAY01005799.1:1049185-1060760 GCA_013399855.1 Oxyruncus cristatus | reverse complement strand
TGGGATGGGATGGGATGGGATGGGACCTTCTGCACAAGGAGACCCATAGTGTAGCAAACCAAACCGTCTGCCCTATGCCTGGTTGGCCACACTGGGCCAGAAGCAAGAAAAAAGTCACCCCATGCCCACAGCCAGCCCCCACCCCTCCGGAGCACAGTGCCCTGGGCCATTGCTCACCTCCTGGCCGGTGACCAGCAGCACACTGTGCTCCTTGCCGTGCTGCAGCTGCCGGTAGACGTGGTCGAACACCAGCAGCTCACTCCAGCAGTTCTGCAGCAACTTCATCTGGTCACCCACCTGAAAGGGAGCGGGAGCAGCACGGCTGGCACCCACCACACTGCACTGCACAGCACCCACCCTGCACCTGGCACACATCCCATGGCAGGGGGGCCCCTTGGATGAGCGGGGAGAGCTGGAGCTGCATCCCAGAAAGGGGGACTGAGCTGGAGGAGAGGAGAGGGGCAGGTGGCTGTGCAGAGCTGGCTTCAAAGCAGCTCAGTGTGTTTCAGTGGCACTTGCTGGCTCTTATCAGCACTGGTTTTCCCGCACCAGGCACAACCTCCCCGAACTGCACACAAACTTTAACAAAATGACTGCAGGAGGGTTGTGCAGCAGCTGCACAAAGGGCCTGTGTGTCCAGGCAGTCCCTCTGGATACTTTTAAATGAAAGAAGACAGTGCCCATCCTCGCCTCCCCGCCGGGGATGGAGGGTTTGGGGGGGCAGCAGGGCCATGGGGGAGCTGGGGCATCTCTGTGCCCTGCAGCTGCCAGCCCAGCCCCTGCCCACGCACCAACACGCGTGGTCACGTGCATGCTCACACTTGTGCTGGGTGTAGGTGCAGGCATAGGCCCACAGGAACACCTGGGCCCAAAGGAACTGCCCAAAGGAACACCATAGGCCCAAAGGAACTGCCCTGTGAGGAGCTCCAGCCAGGACACAAGCTGGAAGGGTCCCAAAGGTCCTGCAGGCAGCACCAGTGACTGGCAGGACAGGCCGCCAGAGCCAACGGCTGCATTTGGCAGAACTAAGAGCTCTGCCAGGCCCCTGTACCCAGAGTCATGTCAGAACACAGGGCACACTCCTGTCCCCGCACAGGGAGCTCAGCTGCCTTCCCACCACCCCACTGAGAACCACCATGGGTCACCAGCTTTATCCCCTCGGCACTGCTCTTCTCCAGACCCCAACTCCTTTCCACAGAGAGCTGAACTCCTGTCCTGCCTGGACCCCCCCTCTCCTGCAGGGCTGGTGTAGGGGAAGGGCTGGGATTACGGTACTACCTCCCTGCAGAGCAAATCCAGTGCCAGCAGCTGAGCTCTGCAGGGCCATTGTGCTCCCCCTTTAATAGGGGGAAGACAGATGCAGCATCAGAGGGCTGGATAATGCCCTCGTTTTGCTGAAGAGGCTGCAATAAACCGGCGCTGGGAGATTGCAAAAGGAATAGAAGCCAGATGAGAAAGAGCTTTATGGTCTCAGAGCCTCAGAGCCGGCGCTCCCCGCGAGCCGCCGGGATTTGTTTCTCGAGTGCGGTGGGTGGTGAGAGCCGGTCCTGCGGCAGCACGGGGAGGGACATGGGGTGGGAAGGCAGTGAGGAGGCTGGGGCTGCAGCACCCACGAGCCCTCCTGCAGGAAGGGCAGGGGCACAGTGGGGCTGCTGCCGCCCCACCGCCCAGACCAGCGAAGGAGCCGCGCTCCAGGGCCCGGCAGCACGGGCTGAGAGGCTCCTGTGCAGCTGCCGAACAAAGACCTGGGGAAAAGCTCATTCTGCACCAAAACAGAGTGGAGATTTTCTGCATCCGTGGTGACCTCTGCCCGAAGGCTCGTGGCCCTGGCAGGGCGCTGGGGTCCCGGTGCACAGCTCTCTGCCAGCCCAGCTGCACGCTCCCGGACCGTGCCAAGCGCCTCCGCTCCGGCTGAGCCGGGGCGTTGTTTTGGAAGCTCCTTCCTGTGCCTCATTCCTGAGCGAGATGAGCTCCAGAAGGGACAGACAGAAGATTTTGCCTTGAAAAAAGTTCTAAAAAAATTTAGCTTTTCCAAAAGAAAGCACATGAACAATTTTGAAATCTTTTCTTCCTTTCAAAAATTGCTGATCGGCTCCTGCCAAACTCGGGGGGGGCAGGGGGAGGTTCTGCTCCCTCCCTGCAGCCCCTCAGCAGCACATTTCACCCTGTGTGGCTGCCGTGTGGCTGTTCCCTTGCCAGCACACTCCGGTGTGCCGCGGTGTTCCCCGGGAGCGTCGCAGTGCACCAGAGCCACATGGCCACGGCGTGGGGGGTGATGTGCTTGGGAGCACGACAGGGTGGCCAGGGGGCTCAGGGGGCCAGTCAGGGCTGGGGGCCACAGAGAGATCCCCAGCACCAAGCTGGGTGTCCCCGTGCTCCAGGCTGGGTGGCAGTGGGCAGGCCCCATGGCCCCGCTCTGGCACTGTGGCTGTGGTGCAGGGGGCTCTGGCTGGGGGTCACCTGGCTGCCCCCACACTGGCCTGGCCTCCGGGAGCAGAGGGCTGCTAATGGAGGGGCACTCAGAGGCAATCAACCCTCCCAGCGAGGCGGCAGCACACACACTCCCCGTTAAAGTTAAGCAAAGGATCTTCCTCTTTTAATCTCAAGGCTTTTCCACGGAGTGCTTTATCAAGGGCCTAATGCAAGCGTCTTTGAGAGGCAACTTTTACCTTTTTTTTAAAGCAAGCATTTAACCCATTCACAAAACACGCTGCAAACACCCCCCCCACCCATGCTGAGAGAGCAATCCCCTGTCGCCGGGGGCTGCTGATGGGCTGTGACCTACAGAAAATGCAATTCCCTGTGGGAAAGGGTCTGGGATGGTGCCAGAGGGGAGGGAGGGCATGCAGAGTCAGGGGTGATGCTGGCCAGGCAAGGGCTGCAGGACCTGCATGTGGGTGCAGTTTTAAACTCCTACAACCCTTCCTGTGGGTTCATAGGTGAGAGCTGAGGAAGCCCCTGGGAGTGTTGGGGCTCCCAAAACGTTCCCAGGCCACCTGGGGATAGTGCAGCCCTATTGTGCTCACTGCTCCCTGCACAGCTGGCTCAGGGCATCCCCCACCTCGGGTACCACTGCTGCCCTCCAGCATCTCTGTTAGGAAGCAGGGTGACCATCGGCAGCCCCGCTTTGACAGGAAGCCCTGAGCGGTCCCAGGACATCGATCCCCAGGCACAAGGAGTGCTCGGATGCCCCCGACCTGTCTCCTACCCAAAAATGCTCCCCAGGCCTCCACCCAGGCCTCAGATGCAGGATTTGCCCACAACCCTCACTCGGGTGTGGGACACACGCCAGTGCCCGGAGCCGCAGCCCCAGCAATTACTGGGTGTGAGCAGGACCCAACACCTCAGCCACCGACAAGTGCGAAAGTGGATTAATGTCCACCAGCCACCTGCAATCGAAACCTCACACAAGTCCAAGGTGTTAATGGTGAATGCATGTCCCCATCCCCCTGCCCAGATACCCCCACGATGGGCAGCTTAAAGCAAAAAACCATCAGAACCAGTGCAGCAAGACCCGAATCTCATCTCCCTGCTGGCTCCCATGCTGTTGTGGCCCAGGCTGCTCGAGCACCATGGCTCTGCAGAAAGGGCTGTGCTGGCCCGGACATCACGGGCAGGGGAAGCGTCACATTTCCCCCAGTGCATGGGATGCTAAACATTGCTGCAGGATCCACAACCAGAAGAAGATTTTAAATCTGCCAAAAACGCTCTGGCCATTGGCCAGGAGATGGGGTCAAGATGACCCACATATGCTAAAGGCAGAGAAGCAACTGACTGCAAACAGGCTTCACTGTGGCTCTGAGATCTCTGGTGAGGACCGAGGGAGAGCAGCTCAGCAGACAGACCCAGTGACCGCCCAGTGACCGCAGGCACCCCTTGGTCCGTGGGAACGGTGCTGCCCTCAGAATCCCCCATCACTGGTACTTGCCTGTGGGTGGAGGGGCAGTTTGCCCCAGCCCCTTGGCACAGAGGGGCCGAGGAGGGTCAGCATCCCAATACCCTGTGGCTGTGCCATGCCCCTCTAGCAGCACAGCGACCCTCTGCACGCCCAGCCCAGCCTGGCCTTCGGGCTGAAACCGTGGCAATTTGTTTAACATTCCTGGCTGCTCATCCCAATCTAAAGGTCACTGCAACCCTGTGTGCACAATATTGATGTGTAGGTACGGCAGTGACACCTATATAACCCAGGCTGTGCAAGACATGTGCATAAACCACTCCAAACCAGACACAGCGTGAGTGTGCAAGAGCACATATGTGTGTGCTTGCACATCTCTCTGTCTGTCTCTCTCCATGTATATATAAAAAAATTACATCTGAAAGGACAAAGTTGCCTGAGACTCACGACCCAACAAAATATATTTCACCCCCGGCCCATATTTTTCTTCCTGAAGAGGTGCTGCAAATCTTCCCTCAGTCCTGACACATCTCATCTAGACTCAGTTAAAGTTCGTATTTATGGGCGTCAGCGCTGACCTCTTCCACCTCCGCCCGCGCGGCCTCGCGCCGTGGCTGCCTGGCCGGCCCTCGATAAACAAGCGGGCCCCCAAATCCCCCTCTGCCGCACAGCGTTATTAGTCTTGCCTCCGAAGGCCAGCGCAGTCCGTAATTCTCCTCCTGGTGACACGAGATGAGCGCCGCGACATCAGTCTCCCGGCGGATTGGCATGGGGACCCTCGTTTGTCAGTGGCAGACTGACAGAATTACTGGCCCTTAAATGAAACGATATATCTGGGAAGTTAAATCTGTTTTCAATCTGACTGCCCCGCGCCTGCGGACGGACGTGGCGTGTGAGCCGATGTCAAGGGGCCATTAGCCCATCGCCTCCTCCTCCCCCGGGCACGGCGGCGGAGCCGGGGGGCCTCTCCCAGACGTCTCCCAGCCCAGCCACCCTGTCAGGAGGAGAGGGCAAAGCACCCAGTCTGCCCCTCACAAGACTGCCGGGCCAGGAATGAGAATGGGAACAGGCCTGGCCAGGTCCAGGGAAATCTGCTCCCACTCTCCCTGGGCAGGGACTGAAGGCTTGTCCTGGCCAGACGTGAGCCAGCAGGTCCCCATGTCCCTGAGGGTTTTCTCCTTCCTTTCCAGGCCCCCTCTGAGGCTCTGGGGAGACACCAGCTATCTGCAGACAGCCCTGTGGTAGCACATGAGTGCTAAGAGGGTTCAGGCAGGGCAGGGCGTGATGGGGTGCTCTGCCTGCACACCCCTCCTCACCTGCCAGCACCCGCTCCGTGTGGGATGTGGGCCCTGCACGATGCCCTGGAGCAATATCCCAGCGCAGTGCCCTTCCAGCCTGGATCCCCACACCCTCACTTTCACACAGACCTTCCCAGGGGATGGAGAGGGCTGCTGGCATCCCTGCTCCAAGGAGCCCCGAGCACCCAGCAGGGACTGCCTGCACCAGTGGCCGTCGGTCTCGGACATTGCCGTGTCCCTCCGTGCTGGCTTTAGGGCAGCCATAAACCCTGCACTAGCAGGAGTCCATTTACCGCCCCAGCAGCCATTTGCTTGTGTGCTGGGCAGGAGCAGGAGTGGGGATCCAAGATCTCAAACCTACTCCTTCACACCAGCTGCTCTCTCCATGGCCAAGGAGCAGCCACTGCCCTGCACCAGGGAATTTGCACCATGCTGGGGGGGCGGGGGGCAGCCCCAACACCATCCTGGGGCACCTGGGCACCTCCACTCTGTGCTGGGGCTTGGACCTGCCCCATTGTGCCGCAGTCAGCGCAGGGGAGGGAGCCAAGGACGGCGACACCGCGTTCCCCCGCTGGAGCCAGAGCGGGACGAGGTGTCCTGAAGTCCCTGGCCCTGCAAAATGCTGGGAATGTGCTCCACAATCACCATGTGGATGAAGGCAAAAAGCACGAGCCCCTGAGATGGCAGGGACGGATGCGGATCCCAGCTGAGCTCCCAGCCCTGAGCACCGAACCCCATGTCCTGGGCATGGCGGGGGACACGACCTGCTCCCGGCAGGACACAGCTGCCCCTGCCCAGGTGAGGCCTCTGGCACTGCCATCCCCCCAGAGCCCCACGGCAGGAGGAGCACCCAGCAACAGGGATTCACACAGAAACAGCCTATTTTGGTGGCACAATCAGGCTAACAATGGAGTTACAAGGCTACACAGCAATACAGCGGGGAACTGAATTTACACTGTTTACAATATCTCCTGGAAAACAACAACCACCCTGTTCCCAAAATCCAGGCTGGACACTGATATGATTGAAACAAGCCTGACCCACCCCCACAATGCTGTTTCCTGACACTGTTCTGGCAGCTGGGAGCTATTCTGAGCTGTGAGGCTTGGCCACACTCAGCCCCGTGGTGCCCATGGCACAGGGAAGAGCCTGGTCCTGTCCCACTGTCCTGTCCCCACAGCCCCACGGGAAGAAGGTGATTTTGGCCAGTCTGGTAGCACAGCCTCACACTGAAAGCTCTAGAAGGCACCCATGTCTCTCAGATGCCTCGGGACGTGGTTCTCTGGATTTTGGCCATGACAGAAATTTTCTTTCCCATTTTTGCACCAGTTTGGGAACTTAGTCAGTGCAGGACATGAATGGAAAATGTCTGAAGTCCTGGCAAGGTGTGCAGGATGGCAGAGGCTGCCCCAGCCCTGCTAAGCTGGGCCTGGTAACTGTTCAGGGGCATTTGCTAAGGGCATGTCCTGGCGGGACGGGGCTCAGCTGCACGTCCCCCAGCCGGGCACACTCGTGGGCTGCCGGCAGCAGACGCGGTTCTGGAGTGGGCTCTGTGGTGTTCCCCGCCCCAGCCAGCCCTGCCCCGGCTGCCTGGCGCTAATAGGACCCACCTGACCACATCGATTTTCCTCCTCAAGGCGGAGGAGAGAATTGTCTCAACTATAATTCCTCAACGTTACATTTTTCAATTATATCTTGAGCTTGACACCGCAGTCACTCTGCCGGCGATTGCCTCCACACCTGCCCCTGCCGTGATGAATCTGAAATCATTAGCCCCACGCGACAGTGGGAATCGCTCCGGCACCGCAGCTGGGCCCCGGGGCCTCCAGCCCTGCCGTGCAGGGAGCCGGGAGCGGGACAGGGATGTGCCAGCAGATTTGCTGTGACAGCACCAGGCTTGTGCCCACGAGTGTTGCCCTGCCCTCACAGCATCTCCATCTCAGTCCTGCCCACAGCAGCACCCCATCCTCACGGCACGGCAGCCTCAACCCTGCCCGCCTCCCATCGCCCGCCCAGAGCAGCACCCCTCCCCACTGCCGGGCTCCTACCTCCAGCTCCTTGAAGAAGATGCAGCTCCGTGCCCACTCCACGATGGAGAAGAGGGTCTGGTCGGCCATCTTGCACATGAGGCCAAAGGTGCTGAGCTTCTCGTGCCGCCCCTTGCCCTGCTCTTGCTGCAGGCAGGCCAGTATCCGTGCCTTCACCTGGGCCTCGTCAGGCTCCAGCTGCAGCAGCTTCAGGATGACCTCGGGGATGTCGGGGGGAGAGCTGCTGGGGTAGGTCTCTGGGTACACGTAGGTGGGCACAGACTCGTGCACGCTTGTGTAGTGGTCGGGGTACTCAGACTTGATGGTGCGGTTGGGGAAGGAGGGGTAGTGGTATCCAGGGAGCGGAGCGTGGCCGGGCACAGTCATTCCCAGGGAGGGTGTCCCGTAGGGGCTGCGCTCGTAGTCGACGGGCGTCAGGGCAGCGGGGTTGGGCGGCAGGGTCTTGGACATGGCGTGGATGCTGTGGATGGTGGAGGACAGGCTGTAGTCGCTCTGCACCGGGGACACGATCTGAGGCACCGTCTCCAGCTTGAAGCCATTGGCACGGATCAGAGCTTTCTTCTGCTGCTTTAAGGCACGGTCCCGCTTGTACATGGGGCCAAACTTGTTCCTCCCTCCGCGCATCCGGTCTGCACGGACAGCTGGGGACAGAGAGAGGGCAGAGGCTGCAGAGAACCCTCACAGAGGAAGATCAGGGCTTCCACACGGCACAGAGGAAAAGGAGGGGTGGGGAGACACGGGGCTTGATGGTGAAAAGGGTTTGTGGGGCACCTTCCCATAAAGTGGACAGCAGGCTGTGCCTCTCAGCCCAGCCGATGTCACTCTCAAAGCCTCTGGGAATTGCAGGAAAGGAAGAGACATTTGGCTTTAACTATAAAACAAGCTGGGGGATAAAGCGGCTTCCCATCCACCGTGGACTGAGAGGACAGTCCTTGAAGCCTGAGCAGATAAGGGGGCTTGACGTCCACTTTCATTTTAACAACCCCTGACACTGGACCAGCCCTGTGATCTCCTTGTTTCTGCAGAGCCTGGGACCCCACAGCCCCCTCAGGACCCTGGTTCCCTGCATCGAGGCTGCACGTGCTGCTTTTCTGTAAATGTCTCCCTCTTCCTCGAGCAGCACGGCCGGCAGGTCCCGGTGGGTGCACTTCACCCTGGCCTCGGGCAGGAGGCTGCCAGCCCTGTGGGTACAGCCTCGCTGCGGGGCTCTGCCGGAGCGTCCCGCTCGCACCGTCACTGCGACAGCCCACCGCCGTGTCCCGGCTGCAGCACCACAGGCGTTCCCACTGAACACCAAAAGAGACCCAAGAATATGTCAACAAGCAAGAGAGCAGGTGCTTCTCTGCAGCGGGAGCCTGTCCCTCTGCACTGCCTTGCTGTGCTCCCAGGGGCTGCTGCCCTGACATACCCCTTGGAAGAGCCTCAGATCGCTGGAAGGCAGGAGCTGGGAGCTGGACGGCAGCGCAGAGGGACAGAGGAGTGAGCCAGGGAGAGCAGCTCACAGGCTGAGCACCAAAGGCAAAAAACCCTCTGCTAGTTCGTGTTCCTGCTGACAGCCAGCGGGTCTTGCTTTGGGTCTCAGCTGTTACCTCTGCCTCTCTTTCGCCTACTTATCCTGGGGCGCGCAGCCAGCCCCCCCCGGAGAGCCAGAGCACCTCCCCAGTGCTCCCCAGGCAGGCTGGAAAAGCAGGAGTGCGGTCGGGAGCAGCAGCATTTCCAGGATGAGCAGGAATGTGCTCCCAGGAGAGCCGCCCTGGCTTCCTCCCTCATTCTTTATTCATGAAAACAGCATCTCGCTGGGAGCGGGCAGCCAGCGGCAGCCTGTGAAGCGAGCGGTGCTGTGGCCCCCGCCCCTGAGAGCCTCCCCACACACCTCTGGGCAGCAGAGCTGCCCCGGGGCAGTGCCTGACTTAGGGGCACAAGGGAGGTGCTGCAGTCAGCACTGTGCATACCCAAGCCGGGGTCTCCTGTGGGCAGGCACAGCTGGCAGCCCGAGCTGGCACGGGCAGGCCTGGCAGCCCCAGCCACACAGCCCAGAGCCAGAGCACACTGAAAGCCCAAATCTCACACCCAAACGACGTGATGTGTTTCCACCACTGCTTGAGGTCCACCAATGCCCAGGGATTGCATCCCAAAGGGACTCCCATGGCCCTGGGCAAGGGTGCACAGGCAGAGACCCCCCACACAGCAAGAGGTGCTCACAGTCCAGTCTCACAAACCCTCTGCAGGCAACCGCATACACCTCCTCCCCTCTCCCAGCAAGAACACAAAGGAAGAAGAGGCCTTTTAATTCCCTCCTGCTCTGCTTTTCCTGCTATTTGTGCCACAGTTGGGATCATGCCTTTTGCTGTGTCCCAGTTGGCAGCTAGAAAAAAACGATGTGCCCTGACCCCCAGGGCAAGGGGGCCTGAGTGGAGCCACCCTGGAAGAGTCTTCACCCCCAGAAACACCCCCCCAAAACCCTCTCCAGGTGACCTCCAAGCCACACACCCACATAGCAGCAGGAGGGGTCTTCAGCACTCTGCAGCCCCCCTTCCTGCACCCACTGCCTCGCCTGCCCTCGCCCCCATGCAGACCTCGGCTGGGGCAAGCTCCTGGCCAGGCTCTGCCTCCTCTTGCCCAGGTAGAGGCATGGGGCGTGCCCAGGGTAGTGCCCGGGGGCTGACCAGGGCTGCGGGCAGCCTTGGGCCAGGGCTGTGCTGCTGCCGGGCCGGGCTGCCCTACAGCTTCCCTTCAGGCACTTTGAGGGGTGCCTGTGTCAACACTGTCCCCAAAATCGATCACCTCGGGCTTGCTCTTGTCCTGCGGAGCTGGAGGCTTATCTCCAAAGCATCACCTCAGATGCCTTGCCCAAAAATACTAGGAGCTGAGGAGAAGTGATGTCTGTTTTTTACCACAAAAGAGATGGCTTCACAGGAATATCACCCTCCGCTGGGTGATCCGCTTGACTGCCCGGCTCAGCTAAGGGGCCAACAGCAAGAAAATAAACAAAAAAAGGCTGTTTGGGACAGCCCCAGGACCAAAGGACCTCCACAGTGAGCAAGACAAAAAGTGCTGGAAAGGGATGAAAAGCCATACCTGTCTTCCTCAGGCACCCCAACCACTGCCCCTGCCCACTGTCCCAGGGCCCCCAGCCCCTGCTCACCACCCAAAATCCCCTGAGACATCGATCAAAGCTGCCAGAGCACACACGGAGTGATTTAGGTCACCAGTAACTCCAGCTCAGGGAGGAGAGTGAAACTGGGATCTGTTTTGGAAGCCAGCCCACGCCAGGAGTTTGCAGGGGCTGGTTTTGCAGCTCGATGTTGTGTCTTACTCCTGTGCCGCTGCTCGCAGGCTCCCATCCCGCTCCCGGAGCGAGAGGCCGCCCGGCGAGAACACGGAGAACTTTCCGATAAACAGCGCTGGGCCCCGCGCAGCGAGCCCGGGCAGCGAGGGGCTGAGCCCGGGCAGCGAGGGGCTGAGCCCGGGCAGCGAGGGGCTGAGCCCGGCCAGCGAGGGGCTGAGCCCGGCCAGCGAGGGGCTGAGCCCGGGCAGCGAGGGGCTGAGCCCGGGCAGCGAGGGGCTCAGTCCATTCCCTCCGCTGCAAAGCACGAACGATTTCAGGGGCGAAGAGGTGGGGGGGGCGGCTGACTCTGGGGAAGGGGGGCCCCTTCTGCCTCTGCTTTTTGCTCTGCCATCCCCTGCGAACGACCTGTCCCCCAAATATATTTCGTTGCCGCTTGCTGAGCGTTGCAGAAGCCACAACACGCCACTCGTGGCTGTCGGGGCCCGACTCTGATGCCGGGATCGACTGCGCCGGCAGGAGAGAGGCGGCGGCTGTGGGGCTGGAATTCCCCCCTCGAGGGTCAGAAATCCGTTATATTAAATGTCACCGAGAGGAAAAATATAATTCGTGGTGGGTCTGCGGCTGTTTTATTGCGAGCCCTATCATTTTTAACGTTTTCCTTAAGTCTCGGTTTCTGGAATTATGTGCTTAAGGAAAACAATAATTTATTTGCTATTTCCCAACCTTCCTGCCAGCAAAAAAAATCCTGGAAAGTTGAAGCCGTAGCAGCCAAAACCCCGGGGAAAAAAAAAATACAACAAAACGAAACAAGGAAAAGCAGGAGGCGACGCGAAAAAACGAATTTTTTCTTAACTTCGAAAGGAAAAACGGAATCGAAGCGGCGATGGGAATGACCGGCCCGGGGAGGTGGCGGCAGCGGGGACAGCGCGACCGATCCCGGGAACCGCACAGCCCCTCACAGCCTCTCACAGCCCCTCACAGCCCCGCACAGTCCCCGCACAGTCCCCGCACAGCCCCGCACAGTCCCCGCACAGCTCCCGGCCCC
>VXAY01005799.1:1015762-1049180 GCA_013399855.1 Oxyruncus cristatus | reverse complement strand
GCCGCCGCCCCCCGCCCCGCCGTGCCCGCCCGTCCCTACCTTCCAGGCGCATCCCCACGGTGAGGCACTTCTGGAAGCGGCAGTAGGGGCAGCGCTTGCGCTGGGTCTTGTCGATCTTGCAGCTCTGGCTCTCCGTGCAGGTGTAGTGCTTGTTGTTCTGCACCGTGCGCTTGAAGAAGCCCTGCGGCGGCGGACGGCGGCGTTGCGGGGGGCACCGGCACCGGCATCCCCGCGTCCCGGCATCAGCGCTGCGTCCCCTCCACGCTCCTCCGACGGAGGGTCTCGCCGCCCCCGCCGCTGTCGGGGCTCCCGTCGCGGCCGCGGTCGCCTCCCGCCGCCGGGCGCGAATCCGCCGCTAACGAAAACGGGCGAGAGCAGCCCCGCGGCCGGTCCCGCTGCCCCGGTCCCTGCAGAGCGCCCTCCCCGCTCCCTACAGAGCCCCGGCCCCCTTTCTCCCGTGCAGCGCTTCCCGCACAGCCCCGGCTCCGCACAGCCCCGGCCGCGTCTCCCCGGCCCCGCAAAGCCCCGGTCCCGCACAGCCCCTACTCTGCTTTCCCGGCCCCGCATTCTCGGCCTCGCACAGCCCCGGCTCCGCACAGCCCCGGCCGCGTTTCCCCGGCCCCGCACAGCCCCGGCCCCGCACGCCCCGGCCGATCCTACCTTGCAGCTCTCGCAGGTGAGCAGCCCGTAGTGGTACCCGGAGACCTTGTCCCCGCAGACCGGACAGAGCTCGTCCAGGTCCTCATCATAGGAATAGTCCATCCCCTCCAGCGGCCCTGCTGCGGGACGAGCCACGGTCAGCGGGACGGGACGGGACGGGGAAGGGGACGGGCGGCGGCCCCAGCCCCGGCGCTGGGTGCGGAGCAGGAGTGGGCGCAGCGGAGACCGAGCGGCAGGTGCGGGAGCCGAAGCTCTTTATAGCGCCTGGAAGAGCATCTCCATGTTGGTGCGGGCTCACGGCCAGCCCCCCGGGGCTGGGGAACCTCCNGCAGGGGGCACCGCTCCACGGGAAGGGGCGAGAGACCCTTCTTGCTCCCCTGCATCATCTGTGGGGAACAATGAGCCCTCCAACCTCCCCAGGTATCTGGCCTGAGAGTGGCATGATCCACTGGGAACCAGGGGGTCCCGGGGCTGGACCACAATTAACCGTGTCTGAGCATGAGCCTGCTCTGTTCGGTGCACACCCCTGGACCCCTGGCTTTGCCAGAACTCCCCGTTACCCCACACCAGCCTGCCCTGCCAGCCCAGGGAGAGCTGCGTGGGGAGCACCAGGATGTGCAGCAGCTCCTGACACCTCCTCTGGGGCCACCACTAAGGAGGTTTCAGTTCGGACCTAGCACCAGCCACCCCACCTGGAGCACCCACTGCTGACAGTGTCCTGGTCTGCCTGTCAGACAGCAGGGATCAATTCAGTGCTTAGGGATTCTTAATGAAATGTTGCATGGTGGCTGCAGACCAGCACAGGAGCACCCTGGCTATGGGCAGGTCCTGTTTCTCAGGACGCTCCCAGGCCACATGCCACGGCCCAGGCACTTGGCCATGGGGAGCTTGAGGCACTGGAGCTGAGCCCACGCCACAGTAGCCTGCTGCTGGCACAGCCCTTGGGCAGTGGCACAGGAGGGCGCGAGGCCGTGGGTGTCTGGAGCTCTGGACGGCCGAGGGCTGTGCCTCCAGCAGTGGCCTGTGAAGGGGAGCCATGGCTGATGGCCCCGCACGGCTGATCCCGCACGGCTGATCCCTCACGGCTTGTCCTGCAGGACTCATCCCACCCATCTTATCCTGCCTGGCTCATCCCACCCGCTTGCCCCACACATCAGCTGCTGCCCGCGGGTGCGGCGGGTAGGAAGCAGCACTGGCAGGGAGAGCGGCAAACAGGAAACGGGCTCGGCGCAGCATCGCTCCAGAGCCCTCAGGAATGGAGCCTGGGCTAAGAATAGGAGCAGAGCAGCCCACGGTGCAGGTCGGCCCCACACAGCCGGCAAGGAGCACTCCCACCACCAGCAGAGCCCCTTGGCCATGGCCCCCACAGTGGCCACGAGCTCCCGGGGAAGCTGCTGGGCAGCCGTGGAGCAGGGCCTGCCATCTGGAAAGACAAACCCAGGAAAGGCTGTGGGTTGGGAGAAGAACCGAGCAAACACTGCGACGAACAAAAGCAACTCGGAGCCAAAGACTCTGATCTCTGCCAGTGTGGGTTGGGGAGGGACGAGGGCTCAGCCAGCATTGAGAGTTGAGGGGTCCCAGACGCCTCCCACGCCTGCTCCAGGGTGTGGGGGCTGCCTGTGCTCCCATGGACAACACCCAATCCTTGGCTGACCAGAGCCCCCCAGCACCGCTGGCTGGCCTCCCCCTCAGCAGCCGGCTCTGTCATTTCTGGGCCGCAGCGTGGCCGAGGGGCCAAGGCGACGGTGAGGCCTCGCCCTGCTGCCCACAGTCTGCAGAGCCGCCATCCCCACGCCCGCTGGCGGGGAAGGGGAGGGAAGCAGAGGCCGTACTTGGCTCTCGCTTCGTCACCAAGCCCTACCGTGTCCCCAGCTCTGGCCTTGGCCACCACCGTGCCGGGGAATGGCGGCAGTGCTGGGAGAAGGGTGGGATGGGTGACCGTGGTTCCCCCCACGGAGTCGTACTCACCGCGGGGCGGCTGCACGGCTGCTGCGCGTGGGGCCGGCGGGCGGGAGAGCCTCGCTCGGCCACCGGCCAGGAGCTGCGACCCGAGGAGCCTCCGTGGGGCGTGGGCGCCGCTGCCCTGTCCACAGCAGGCTGGGGGATTTATGGGACCTGTGTCCGCTGGGAAGGTGTCGCGGCTCTGGCTGTGCACACGCCGCCCCGAGCAGGACACCGGCCAATCTCCTCCCCATGGGGGCCAGGCTCAGACGGGATGGACCCACTTTGGTGCCTTATTGGCTTCTGTGGCCACGTGACCGTGCTGAAAAACATCATAATTAAGCTACAGAACGCTGCCCATAAACTAGCATTAGAAAGTGACAGCGGAGATAAGTGGGACCCCCGCAGCAGATAACACGCCCCGGGAGGGAGACCCTGCGGGGAGCGGGGGGCACTGGCAGGCGGCAGGGAGCTCACCAGCACCCACAGCCACCCTGATTTATGGCCCAGAGCAGGAGGGAGGGAGCTGAGGGCATGGGGCAGGACACCTCTGGGAGGAACATGAGCCCACTTCACCCACCCAGGACTGGGACACAGCCCAGCCTCCTCGGCCAAAGGGGGTCTCCTCTGCAGGGGAGGGTGGAAGGAGGCTCCTCCACCCTCAGGCTCCCACTCTTGGGTCCCTGGGGCCCACTGCGCTCGTGGCCAGTGGCTCTGCTTGTGCCAGAACAGCACTCGCAGAAAGGCAGTGCCCCTGGGCCTAGGCAGCCAAGCTCTGGCTGTGTTTGCCATATCCGATTCCCCATGTTCCTTCACTGCGTATGGTCCTACCCATGGGCACTGTGCCAGCTGCAGGGCTTGGGTCCCAACCACCCTGTGAAACATGGGAATGGCCATGCTGGGGCAGGAGGCTCTGTAAGAGACGCCCCATCCCACCAGAGCAGGGATCTGACCCCACCACCAGCCCTGAGCTCCAGCTGTCCATCACCACACTGTCTTCCCACATGTTTGTGCAGCGTCCCCTCTCTGCTTTGTCCCAGTGACAACAACCCCAAGAAGGAGTGGCTGCCCCGAGCCCCACACCAGCACAGCGAGGGCTGTGCCACGGCTCTCCTCTGGCCAGGTGGCTGCTGGCAACCCGGGTAGCACAGCAGGGCCCACAGTCCTGGGCTCAGGGGTCAGCGAAAGGCTCGTGCCCTCCCTCCATCAGCACAGCCCTGACGTGGGGCGGCAGTGACGTGCCCTGCAGTGTACCCACACCGAGCGGGGGGAGCAGAGAGCCCCCGGTGCCGCAGGGAGAGGAGCAGGAGCATGGGCTGCACAGCCCTGCTTGTTTTTTCCTTGCTTTGCAGCTGAAGAGAGGAGAAAAACTAATGAAAACAGAGCTCTGGAAGAAGCGCCAGGCCCAGAGCGGCTTCCGCCCCGATCCCCAGCAATTATCAGCCACATGCCAGATGTTCCGACGCGATGCCAATGTCAGAGAAAATAAATCTGTGGCAGGTTCAAGGTCCCTGCCGGGCCGGCACGCAGCAGCTCGCGGTTCAGCGCCGCGCGAGGCGGGACGGGGCTGCGGGGCGGCCGCAGCCGCTTCCTGCTGCCAGGCATTGTTCCCCCGGGAAGCCCCGGCCTCACACCGGCCACTTGCTATTTTTGCAGCAAGGTGCTTTCGGGGGTAAATACGTCCCTGCCGGCCTTGGGCACTTTCCTCTGCGCTGGCCCTGGCCAAGGCTGTGGCCCAGCTCCTGCAGCGGGCGTGTGGCCACAGTCAGGGCCAGCACACGGGCCGCGGTGCAGCCCGACGGGTCCCGGCTGCTGGCACGAGGGTGGATTTGGGAAGGCTGCGCTGCAGCGGCCACACAGGCATCGGGTAGAGCCGGCTCCAGGCAGCCTCAGGGGTCTCTGGGGTCAGGGAGGAGGTGCAGATGAGTGACATTTTGGGGGCCATAGCACCCAGGAGGGACGGATGAGGTGCTTTGTGGCTTCCAGTCACACAGGACGTGTTGGGGATAGGCCCCAAAATTGCTGCCCTGTCACAGTGTTGTCACAGCCAAGGGAGCAGCACAGCCTCTGTCTTGTGCTGCAGACAGGCCCAAGCACTGGCACATCTGTCACCAAAGCCCTGGCTGTTGGTTTGGTGACTTCTCTGCTTCATGTCCTCCCGGCATGGCCGCAGCACAGCTGGAGCCTGTGGATCCACACCACCCGCTGCGGGCCACAGCGCGCTTTGGCTCCTTGCTGGTGCGTAGCCTTGATGCTCAGCAAAGCACATCTCCTGCTTGGATTTTATCTCCATCCACTCAGCTTATCGGCGCGGGGCAGCCCTCCTGCCTGCGCCACGTTCCCGGAGCGTGCCTGCAGCAGGTGTGGCCAGCACTACTGTTTGCCAAACCCCACTGCCTGCCCGCAGTCCCTGACTCCGGGGCCCGCGCTGATAATGCGCGTGCGGCGAGGACGTTGGCGCTGACATTACCTTGTCCCCCACATTCTTGCGGTGCCACACACCTGCGCGGGGCGCGGGCGGCCCAGCACATGGCGGCGGGTGCAGATGCTGCGCAGGCAGCACTGGTGGTCTCCTCCCGGGGGGACTCATTGACATATCAGTCACATAGTTCTGCATAATTGGGACTTGGATGCAGCCTCTCTTTATGTTTCCTCTTGGCAGTTGCCAACAACATGAAGCACTCCTGGGTCAAAATGACAGCCTTTTGTTTACTATTCCTGCTTATGTGCCTCATTTTCTTCAAGGATAAGAGCTCTTTATAGGAATCTTTATTGTGATGAGGTTAGCAGAGAAAAAGATTTCTTTCCAGCTTTCTCTTTCTTTCACAGCTGATTAGCAGGGTCAGCCCACAAGGACAGCAATGTGGAGCACAGATCCAGTGCTTGCCTCGGGGTCCCTCCAGCCATGAGCCACATCCTCTCCAGCACAGTCCTAACCTGCAGACCCCCCAGCACCCAGACCCACAGCGGGTGCCCAGGCCATTCTGTGACACCGTTCCCCTCTGGCTTGTGGGGGCTGCAGGTAGGGGATCCACCACCCCCAGCAAAGGCACCACTGCCCCCAGGAGCTTGTGCAGGAGCTTACCAGGAGCACACACCTCCTCCCCATGCTGTTACCAGCCCAGTTGTGGCGACATGTCCTTCATCTGACCTCTGCAGTGGTGACCAACCCCATCAGAAGCACCTGCACTTGGCAAACCAAGATGAGAGAGACTTGTGATGGTCCAGTCAACGGCGACCCACCAGTCTGCTGCACTCAGCAGTCTGGTTTTCAGGTTTAAACTCCAAAAGTACAGTGACCAGGCAAGAGATGAGATGTGGGAACAGTTGGTGACAAGATGGCGAGAAGCTCATGGAATAGATATGGGCAGGGATGGACATCAATGAAAAACCTTTTCCAACCCTGGAAGAGGCCTCACAGGACCAGCCCAGCAGATTGTTCACCATTGCTGGGCTGACCCCAGCAGTGCAGGGAGGTGACCCAGCTGACCCCACAGCCCTGTCCCAGCTAGTGCCCATGGGGTGACACTCCTGGGAACAGCCACTCTTGTCAAGAGGAAAGCAACTTACCCTTGAAAGTTACTTTGCGAAGGTCAAGAGTGGGACTGTGACAGAGCAGCCTGACAAATGCATCTCCCAAAGTCCTTGGGCCCGATAATGTATGTCCCGTGCAATGTTGACACTAGTGATCCACCAAAGATCAGGTTAACAAGTTTGACGTTGGTGACAGTGTGATTTGTTCCGTGCTGGCTCTGAATTCATAGAGCCGCTGGCCTTCGGTGATAAACTATTGCGCCGCGTGCACGAGGCTGTGGCAGTTGTCACCCGCTGGAGCACCGAGATGAAAAGGAAGCAGAGCTCTAATCAAAATACAGTGGTCAGTAGGGGTTGAGCTGAAAATTAAAATGTGCTGGTACTTTTCCCACTCCAGCCCTCCTTTGCAGGCAGCCCCTTGTGCCAGAGCGAGGGGAAAAGCCACCTTGTCACCTCTGTGCAGCTCCAGCTTGATTTGAAGGTGAGCACAAACCCATGACCCCACGTGCATGGAGCATCCTCCGCCACCTCCCAGGGAAACCCCTCCACTGCTGACCTTCAGAGCCCCCTCACGGGGGATAAATCCTGGGTGGCACCGTGTCAAAGCCGCTGGAGCTGCTCTGCCGAGGGGAATGCTGTCAGCAAGGAGAAGGAACACAATGAGGGCAGGAGCCTCGAGAGCGCTCAGCAGGGCAGCGGCTCGCGGCAGGATCCGCTGCTCACTTGGAGCTGCCTTTGCAGCAGCACCACATCTCCTGAGTGGGCCCCCATGTGCTCTCCCATGCACAGGAGTGTGAATGCGGAAAGTGCTGCTCAGGCTTTTAACACACACCCACCTCAGCAACACCAGGGATTGCTAAACGATTCCTGCAGTTCCTCTCTCTGGAGCACGCTGGCCAAGCATCTCTGGTGCATTTGCTTCTTTGGATTATTCCTCCTCCTGCTGCCAGTGCAAACCCTCCCTCTGCCACACCCCGTGCTGGCAGTGACCCACCCAAACCTCCACATATTTTGGTCATCCCCCAGACTGGAACCCCCTGGTGACAGCAGCGCTGTGGCTGTGCCACGTGTGCAGGAGTGCAATGACAGAAAGGAGAAACCCCATCCTCCTCCCTTCTCCTCCTGGGACCCAGCCAGGAGATGGGGACCACCATGCACCCATTGCTTGGCAGGGCCCAGAGACCGTGCAAACCTTCACTCTTTGCATTGTCTCCGCTCCTGTCACCCCCAAGGTGCAGGTTCCCCCAGACAACCCTGCTCTCAGCAGAGGCCACTGCCAGCCCGTGTTGCAGCTGCTCTGGGCAGGGCTTGTGCCCTCATTCCAGTCCCAGCTGCGCCAACAGCACCGAGGCCTTCCCCAGACCCACAGATGATTCCAGGACAGCGGCAGGCAGGGCAGTGCCACGGCTGCCACCAGATCAGTGCTGGGCTCTCTCCCCAAGAGAGAGCCATTGCCAAAGTGGGAAGGTGCAAGGGACCAGCAGACGCCAGCGCTGCAGAACAATTCACATTTATTAGTTCATACAGCTAAACACTCGCTAAACATGCATTCAACACTTATTGGTCACATTTCCACAGGTAGTCAAGTCCCAGAGCAGAGCAGGGGCAGGTCGGGCTGACACGGACTGGCGCCGGTCCCGCCGCACGAGGGGCCCGGCGGTGCCACGGCGCGCCCGGACACGCCGGCACGGACATTCCCTGGGTCATAGCGCAGTGACGAGGGGCAGCTCCCGGGCACAGCCCACAACCCGCTCCTCCTCGGGCCGCCTCGGACACACACACTGCCCTGCCCCAGCCCCGGCTCTGAGTGTGCCAATGTTCACCGTGTGTCATGCCGAGGCAACATCCTGCTTCCCTGATTTACACAAGGGATTGTGGGAAAAACGAACGGGAGAAACCATCATTTGGAACATCAGCAGAAGGACCTGACAACCGGGACCAACCCTCCTGGAAACATCCCACAAGCACACACGGCAAACAGGACCCACCGCCTCCCCAGGCTCCCAGGACGGACACACAGGGAGCTGTGAGGGCCCAGGACACAAATGCAGCCTCTGCACCAGGACTGAGCTGGAACCAGGCCCGTGGCTTGATGGGCACCAACAAAAACCAAACTAACAAGAGCCCAGGAGGGACACCCACAAGAAGGGAGTCACAATTTCAGCCATCACAGCCCCTGTTCCTCACTGGCAGCAGACACTGGCAGTGTTTAGTTTTTCACACAATCCCTTTGAGATGATAAACAGGATGTCACACGAGGTAGTTTAGTTATGGAAATTGAGTCAATAATGTTATCAACTATTACAAGACATTTTATAAATTGAAAGAAAACAATGAATCACAAAAGGCTTTGTTAAGGTTGATCGTCATCTGGTTTCAATTTCTGTTTCTTTTTGCGCTTGGAGGCTTTTCTTCCACTGAACCATGTTGCTTCTTTCACGGACTTGTCAGAGGCAGCTCACAGGAGCTATTTATAATTTTTAAGTTTTTTTTCCAAGGGTTTAAGTTTTTTTCCAAGGGGACATTGCCTGGATTGGCCTCCCCAGCTTTCTGTGGGCCCATTTAAGCTCCAATTTGCAGATCCTGGCTGAGGGTGCAGGGAGGGGAGTTTCAGCCCTGCAGACTTTCAATGACTTTGGCTCAGTGCTGGCCCTGCCCGTGGCTGGACGGGCTGTTCTGACACTCGTAGCAGCTGTAATCCACCAGTATCTTTCTCTGACTTTGACTACAACCTTCTGACCATGGTGAGAAAGTTGTACTGGTGAAAATGAGAGATGCTGTAATTCATAAGCAACAGAATACAGAGCCCTGTGACTGGCTGCCAGGGACACAATGAGAAATTGTTTTCCCTTTTCCACGAGCACTCAAACACATTTAACACCAAAGGCAGAAGGATGAGGTAATGCAGAAATAGAGACAAACCTCCCCCAGACCCAGGAGCTGATGTGCTGGCAGCACCACACACCTTTGGGATGCTTGCCCATAGGACCACACCTGAGCCTTCAGCAGGCAAACTTCCCACAGCCAAACCTAAAGTTTTTCCTCCAAAATCCCCATACGTGGCTTTGGTCAGCTCTCAGACAAGTCACGAAAGAAGCAACTGTTGCAACATCAAAACTAGGGTTTCTCTGGGTCACATTTTAAATACTTATCCCTGAGCTTCCGTGTATTGAAACAACACACTGTGAACCCAGAGAAACACCACAGCCTGACACTGACATCTATGCATTTCCCTCCATTTACACATCATCTACAACTTAAAAATTAGTTTCATACTTAAACTAGTTCCCCAAGTTTCCCCCTTTCTCCTGCCTCTCACGTGGCAGAGATGATTGCCGCTTATTATCCTGAGAAATAACAACATTTTCACAGACACTGAACTTCATAGCTTCAAATCAAAACCAAGAAGGAAGAAAGAACGAGTGGGAAATAGCACATTCACAGGAGAATCTTTTTTTTTTCCTTTTTTAACTTTGAAAAAATGTAGCAAAGGTAAAAGAAATTCAAGTTTTTTTAAAAAAAGTTGGTTTGAAGGACAAGACCTAAACTCCTTAACCTGAGGTGGCTGCAGGTCTGTGCAGAAGCCTGAAGAGCCAGGGCAGATCCTGCTGCACATGGCACAAGAGGGACAGAAGCGAGTGGCACTTGAGCCTTTGCAGGGTGGTGGCACAGCCATCCAGGCCTCCCCTGGCAAGCAAGAGCAGTCCAGGAGCCCTGTTCACACCACTGGGACCCCTCGCTCTCAAAGCGACAGCCCAGCACTGGGAACACGGGTGTCACTGGGGCAGCAGCTCACCTGCACTGGCTGGTGATCCCACTGACCGCGTTCCCCCCGCGCTCTGCGTGCGACGGGAGAGGGCAAAAGCCTTAAGAATTAAAGCTCTGCATTTAAGAGTTACAGAGGAGTCCAGAGCTGCTCGCTGGTGACCCAAAGCACACAGTGCCTCTGCAGAGCGCAGCGGGCACTAGAGCAGAAAGGTGACGGCCACTGGCACAATTCACAACTGAACAGTATCTAATGCAGTGCAAAGCAGTGGAGAGTGAGCTCCTGCTGCAGCACTTCTGCCGTGCCCAGAGTCCAGCAGTTTTGGGGTACCCAGCACCTCCGAGCATCCTGGCTGCCCCTCATCTCCTGCCCTCTTGCAGGGCTGGACATGTTGAGGACAAGGACTCGCTACCTGGCAGGAGCCTGAGCTCAAGTGCAAGAAAACTCAGGCACCTTCCAAAAGCTTTCGTTGAGGCCCTGGGGTCTCACACTCGCCCCATCAGCCAGTGGTAGCAGGTCCTGCTCCACTCCTGGCCTGGGGACACCTTCAAACTGCACAACAGCAGCGAGGACCTTCAGCACCAACCCTCCAAGAACGTGAGCCCGAGAGCTTCAAATTTATGTCCCAAATCTCTGCTCGGATTAAAAGTAACTCTTCAGCTTTCCATCTGCACAGATGCTTTGAAGGAGAGGAGGGGGTCAGCCAGCCAATTTATCTTTCAAATCGGGGATAAAAATTGACTTGTCATGGCAGAAAATTCTACCAAAGACTATTATTGTTGATTGATTCCTCTATGACAGAAGGTCAGATAAGCAAGAGCAGATAGATACCTAAGATAATGAACTTCCCCCTACTAGCATTAAGCACAAATAAAATATGAGTCCCTGTAAACCAAATGTTACGTGAAGAATGGAACAAAAATTCCAACCTTTCCAGGGTGTCCTTCAAACCAAATTCACAAATACATCTAGTGACCGACCTAATGTCTCTATGTCTCTAGCTACACTCCTACCTTCTCATAATACCTGAGTTTGCAATGCAACACATTCACTTTACCCTGTTTAAAAAATACAAGTCATTAGAGGACTTGGTGCAGAAGATATCAGGAATGACTGTCTGGTGATTCTGTTCTGTTTGCTGCTTCCTCACCTGTCAGTTCAGGAAGGATTTTCTACTCCCTCCAGCAAGTGAGTACTTGGGAATGGATACTGCTGCCAATCAACCTTTGGAAAATTTGCTTTCTACAACAGAAAGTTGAACATTCATGTCCGTTCATCATCATAACTGAATTTATGTTTTTGGTTGTTGTTGGTACAGCATTAGTATTGGGAGGCTGTTTTGGAAAACCCCAGATTACCAAATAGATTTTTTTGTTGGATAGCTGGCAATAAGATTACTGTTTTTATGTACACTAATTAAAACACTTATTCATCAACAGATTATAATAATTCACTGTAGAATAAAATTACTCCTATGCAATTTTAACAATTCCTTGAGTGTATAAAACAGTAAGCCAGAAATAACCCGTAATAAAAAGATCATATCAAGCTATTCAGAAATTAAACTTAAAAGCTGAGAAATACTTTCTAACTTACAAACAGGTACACTACAATCTTCCCCTGTACACGTGAGGTATAGGCTGTATGCAGAAGGCTTTCCTGAGAATACATGTGTGTCTCATTGTACTGTCAAAGTAAATGAGATTTATGGAACCACCTTTGGGTGTGAAGCTCCACCGAGCTGAGCTGCTGCTGGGCCCAGCAGCTGTTACCCGTAACATCCTGTTTAAATAATGAAAAATGAGCAGCTATGGACTCTGAGAAGAGGGAAACTGTCGAGCTGGAAGATGCCCAGGCGGGGTGCCCAGCCAGCAGCAGGGCCCGGGCACGGGGTGAGCGCAGCCGCCGGCACCGGCGCCGCCGCTGCCTGACCAAGACGTGCCAAGCCAGAGGGTCACTGTGTCCCGAGGGTGCACCCCAGGGAGCACCCGCTGGGCCAGGGGAGAGAGGGAGGGAGAGAGGGAGGGAGGGGAAGACGACTTTGGTGAATGGGATTTTTCTCCTGTTCACCACCACATTCATCCATGGCAGCTGCAGCCCCCTGAGCTGTGCTCGCCCTGTGCCACACTCTCATCAGGGCAACACAAAAAGGGAGCAACTCATCCCTCTGGCCTTGAAGGATCAAAAGATGTTTTCCCAAATACTTTTAAATCAGCATTTGAACACTTGTTGATGAACCATCTTGCTACACAAATGTCAGATCTACATCTAAGGAGACAGGGAGGGAAATCTAGCCAGGACTGTCTAGGAGAGTGACTGAGTCTTTGAACATTAATTCCTACTGAAGGAGATGAGAACAAGAGAATCTCATCCAACCTCCCCACCATGAGCAGGAAGCCATGAGGTCACTCATGAGAATGCCCAAGTTAAGCTGAACACCAGCACTCAGCAATCACTCCATCAACTAATCAGTTGCCATCAAACCAGTTCTCCACCTGGAGTGGTGGGGAGCTTGCGAGATAGAAAGTCCAAGCCTTGCAACGTCTAGGACAGAGCAGGTCACCAAGGACTGCAGTAGTGCTGTTTTTCCTGAGATTCCACAAGCAGTAGAACAGTCCTGGCAGGATGAAACTATGGAACACACATTCCCTGAGTCCAGCAGAGAAAGCCATGCCAGATGACAGTGGAGTCCCTCACCCCTTTACACAGGTCACATTTAACCACGGTGTATATTAACTGCTCCCAGAAATGAGGATTGCTGCACTGCAAAAGCCTCAAGAGTCAGGTACCACCTCAGATGAAGACAATAAGGGGAGCAGTCCTGCCTCTTCTCTAAGTAGGTTTTTCCTGCTTTTGTGAATCTAAAATGGATGTTAAGGAAGTGATGAGAAAATACTTGCAGTTCTCTAGCAACAAGAGCACCTTTGTGTAACACCAGGAGCCTGCTACGAATGGCAGGAACAAAATTTCAGTGGAATTGGAATGTGTTGTGGGAATAGCGAGAGGGTAGCTGGCCAGGAGGGGCTGGGGCAGACCCCTGCCCGCAGCTCCAGAGGGCGACAGGGGCAGCAAGCCCTCACAGTTCCAGATACTGCCATCCCACTGGGAAACCTGAGTCTGGAAACTGCCAGGGGAAAAGAGACCAACTGCCCAGACAGACTTCTTCTCTGCTCCCTGCCTTTTTAAAATTAAATTTAAAGAAAAAAGCTTGGCACTTCTCTACTACCCACTTCTCCAAAGTCGTCCCGTTGGGATACTAACAGCTCTGTCGACGCAGTGAGGCCGTTTGCTCTCTACAGCAAATGCTTTTGGATACAAATCATGGAAAGAGCAGTGCATGAACAGCATCTTCTCCTTGAGGTAGTCTTAGTCATCTCGGTCCCCAGCCCCAAATACAAAAGAACTAACCCTAACAAACACTGTAACATTAAACATCTTCACATTCTGTAAACCGCTGGAGAATGCATCTGCTGCATTCCTACAGAACCATGTGCATCGTGTTGAAGATCATACATTCAACTCTGTCGTGAAATAAATATATAGGAAAAAGAGTAAAAAAAAACAAACAAAAAAGATTCTTGCTACAAGGGCAGGGATGCCCCTGCCCCATCTCCTGCCTGGATGGCGTTTGCCCCTCTCCCGGGGTGAGCCAGCTCACAGCGTAAGGCACCGGCCGGGGCCAGCTGGGCTCACTCTTTGCTCACGCTCGTCTTGCAGGAATGTAGAACGGCCTTAAAAAGGAGAGGCAGCTGCTCCAGGGGGACATTCACCATTTTTCCTGGTAAGAAAGAAACCAGAATTAGCAGCCACTCCTGAATCAGATTTCAGAGACACCTAAGCCAGCAGTGCTGGAGATGGTTTTACCTTGAACCTCTCAGAGAAACAGTTAATCATCCTACAGCTACATTAGACATTTGATATTCATTTGGACACAATGTGATTTATTATTTACTCAATAGAAAGCAAAATAAATGGGCAAAGTCAGATCAAAATGATTTGACCACAATGGAGCAGTATTTATAGAAAGTGGGAAGGACTAAATCCCATCTCTCCTCTAACCCCCTCGTTGGTCTCCAGGGGTAAATTACGAGAGCTACTCTGAGATTATTATCTAGTTCGTTACGACGGAGTAGGATAAAGCATATGGAGCCTTGACATGGGGAGGCAAGTATCCCTCCTGTGCCTTAACATTCAGGAACAAACAGTTTTAGTAACACCAGACCTTGGAGATCTAATTAGCGACAACTGCAGTTGAGAATTCACCTGCAGATTTCCAAGGTCCAGACGAGTGGAAAGCTGGGGGTTACACTGCAGGTCTGCCCACTGCTCTGATCACCTTCTCCTTAATTCAGCAGCATGTCAGGGATCTCTCTAGTTCTTATAACTACTCAAACCAGGATTACACCCTTTTGAGAAACAAAGGGTGCCTCTGAGTTGGGATTGAAAGAAAGAAAAGGAGAGCCTGACCAAAGCACTTAAAGGATGTCAGGTCAGAGCCAGGCACATCTTCCTGGAGCAGGAAGGAACCCTGTGCCCACCACCATCACCAGGACACCTTGCCAGCTGCCACTCTGGCTGGGTGAGCTTTAGGTGGGTGAGAAGCTCTGACAAAAAGAGGTTCCACACAAACATCCTCCACCAAAGTCAAAAAGAATTTTCACTGTTATAAATTCATTTTCTTTTAAAAGCACATTTCATAACTTGCACGTGATCCTGGTGGGAGAAGAGCTCAGGAAGTTACCTGCAATATATCGTATCTCTGGCAAACACATCATCAAATCCGGGAAGCGGTTTGGCTGGTGTGGGTATTTGTACTCCGTGAAGTCCTGGCAAACATACCAGTACCGCTTATTCAGCTGCTCCAGTTGGGATGCATTGGTCAGCCCCCTGATGTCTGGAGGAGAATACAACACAGCAATGAGAACATGGCAAAAACATCCCAGAAGAGCAGCAGCCTCGCACTTACTGCCTCATCCTCAGGACAGACTGATTTCTGTCACTCTGAGTTGGGTCACTGCTTTGGAGACTGGCTTCCAGCAACCAGTTCCACCATACTAAAATTCCCAACTCCCCTGCTGCCATGCCTGCATCACAGATCTTTACATGCATGTCTGGATAGAGGATTCCCTCCACAAAGGGAGAGGAGAACATCTAGTGTCATAAGCTGCTCATCTGCAGCTCAACGAATGCTCTCAGAAATAACAGCTCCAGCAGCCTGAAATGCCTGGCTGGCACATCGTGGCCGTGTGTCAGGGTTCAGTGCTCACAGCAGACCAGTGCAACACCTCCTCAGGCAGAAACATGCTGGTTTTAGCTCTATCTCTTCTCTGGAGGACAGCGCTCAGCTCTGTAATTCAAGGTATCACCACATTTCTCCCCATCTGCCTATGAATTACATCACAAGAGCTTTACAAACTCATCAACTTCTTATTTTTAAATTTAGCTTTGGCCATGTCAGGCAACACACACAAAGGAAAAACGGACGGGCAAAAAGGGCCACTGGCACTGCGACCAACAGTGTGGGCACCCTGCTGGGGCCTGGGGAGGGCCCAGCACAGCGAGGGAGCTGCAGGCCTTCGGAGCAGGCTCGGAACTGTGGGACCATCTGACGGAAGAGGCATTCATCTACTGCCCAAAAGCTGACTTTTAAAAATAAGTCCCAGGTATTTCACATAAAAAATTGCAAACTTCAACTAAAAATAAAAGAAGACAGGAAGTTAATGAAAATACATTTTGGAAAACAATGGAGACAGCTCGAGAAGTGCATTATCCAGTGTCAGGAAACTGCCCAGGGAAGCAAACCGGAACCTCAGCCCGGCACAGATTGAAGTGTCAGCACTATCTCCTGCTGGAAATGAGTGGGGGAGGAGGGAGCCTGCAGCACATTTTTACAGACTGTGACTATCTTTCACAGTACAAAATACTTTGGGGACATTTATTTCCAAAATTACAGACGAACACCATCTATTGAGCATTTGCCTCTGCATGGATTTTGAAATGCCCAGGGTCTTGAAATAGCCAAGACTACCAGCTTTAGCGTGCTGCTTAATCAGCAGATTTACAGCCCTTTCCTAGGCTGAATTCATGGCCTGCACAAGAATACTTCATCCATGATCGCCTTTCACTGTGAAGAGTCAGATTTAGGTACTGAACTTAAAAAGCGAGAATCTGGCTAAGTGACCCAAGGATATATCCTCTAGGTAAGTATTTTAAAGAGTCAGAAAAGCTCTAAAAAAGGGAAGGCTGGTTTTACAAATTTACCCTTTAAAGCACAAAAATGAACAAATACATTTTCTAGCTGTGAATCTTTGGAAGGTTGTTATGCAAGTAGCCATCATTTACTTCAGAAAAAAAATTCAAATTAACCGGTTTTAAAGCATCATTTAGGCAATTAACTAAACAGTTACCTAAAGCAGTAATATTTTCAGATGACACATCTATTGCGTATATTTAAAGGCAATAAAAACTTCATCCCATTCCAGGTTTCTCCATGTGGGTACCCAAGCATCCCCTGTGTGAGCACAATGGCTCAAACACACTGAGCATTCAGAGCTTGAGCCTCTTTGTGGCTCCTGGACCCTCCTCCCATTTCCCTCCAGGGAAGCAATGCCTGCTCAGGCTGTTTCAGAGTCCCTCTCTGCAGACTCACCCTGATTGAGGAAGTTGATGGCTTTCATACACGCATACTCCTCGTTGCTGACCTTCAGCTGGTTAAATTTGCGAAAGAGGTAGATCAAGCGCTCCATCACCTCCATCCCCTCTTCACTGAATCTGCAGGACAGACACCACACATCAGCACATGGACTGTACAATGAAGGCAAGAAGCTTTTAAAAGTATTCAGAGACTTTAACATCCTGCATGAGAATTAAAAAGAATTGTCATCAAAACTGCCTGAAGTCTATTGGTGTTATTAAATTAAAGTAGATATAAGGAGGAAAATGTCTCAGTCACAAACTTAGAATCATAGAATCACTCAATGATTTGGGTTGGAAGGGATCTCAGAGATCATCTCATTCCATCCCCCTGCCATAGGCAGGGACACCTTCTACTAGACTATGTTACTCAGAGCCACATCCAGCATGGTCACACTAGGGATGGGAAATCCATAAACTTCACTGCTACAGATATTTATAGTAAAAAAACATCTCTTGGTGATTCAGTTCACCATCAGACTTCTGACAGTGGAGAAGGCTCGATGGAGCCACAAGCCTGGACCAGAGCCAGCGACAGAGATGGGTAGGACAAGGCACACTGATGCACAGGGAATGCAAATCTCCCAAAAGACTCCTGGGAAATTGTCTGATGGAGATTTTGCGGGTGCAGAACTATGTCCTCCTGCTGAAGGGGGTGCCAAGCCTCTTCAGGAGTAAATACCCAACGTGTGCACCATGAATAAGCCACAGGGTAAGGACCAGGCTGGAGCAGAGCAGGAGGGTGTGGACAGCTGCCGGTGTCTGCAGGTACCTCCAGACCATCCCACACCTGCCCAGGACCAGAACGGCCTCTCAGGAACACATCTCGCAGCAATACCCCCGCCTTCAAAGAAACCACATATTCAAAAGTGCTCAGAAGTGGGACAGAAGTGTTTCGGGAAGCTTCAGCGTGCTCTGGCATTGTGCAGCACAAAGCACAAGAGCACAGCCAACAAGCCATCTCTGAATAGAACAGAAATAGAACCTTTTTCACTGAATAATACCTTATTTTGGCATGTGTGTTTGTTTACTTCAAAGTTATTTGTAAAATGCATGGTGGAGTTCAACCTCTGCAAAGTGAAAACAAGCTGTCTGAACTCCAGGTCACTTCTTCAAGAAAGTAATATTGTAAGTGATGAAAGCCTTGTCGGCTAATCTAAAGTTGTACAAGTTTTCTTGCTCTCCAGTTGACATCAAAAATCTTGCAGGTGCAAGATTGCAAAGCTCAAGAAGTTAATGAGCACAAAGACCACTCAGTCGTCTGTTGGGTTTAATTGTTTTTAGAGCATGTACATTTTTACCAGCCACTCATCACTTCATAAATCCAGGAGAGCTCTTCTCTTATTCCTGCAGTTGAACTGTCTTACTTTCTCCACATACTTTCCTCCCCCCTTTCAAACAAAGCTGTTCTGTTTTTCACAGCCCTATTTCTTCTCGAGGACTGACTCCTCCACACTTTTCCTCGCAGTTTACACCAGGCGAGTTTCTGGCTGGGAGTTATCGGGATCAGCTGGGGAGGAGAGGGAAGGGAAGCACTATCAGGAGTGCTGGGGGAGGTCAGGAGTCTATTCATTTCATATTCATCTTCAGAAAAACAGCACAATAAAAGAAAACATTTGATCTAGCAGGCTAACAGAACATTTAGCCAGTTGTTAGAAGCGATTAAAACACAGGGGCTGGGGAGCTCATCTTATGCCTTTGTTTGTCACCTACGCATTAGCATTGCTCTTGTCATTTTACTAAGAGCAGAAGTTAACCCTGAAGTGCCAGACTATGCCCGCTCAGTGAGATTTCTCCAGCCATCTCTGAAGTTTGCTTTGCAGTCATTACTGATCAGTGTTGGAGGAACCAGGGGCTCTCCGACTGGGCGGACACCTCTCCGAAAGAGCCCCTCTCAAATCTGAAGGGACTGGCTTTTTCACAAGTGCTTTGGACAGGGAGACTGATACCCATGAGCTATCCCACTGCTGCTGGCAGACAGTGAAGCTATGGCTGAAGGACCACAAACACAAGTGTGAGGGAGCCACGCAGCTCGAGACCCCTCATTTGTGCAGCTTCCAGCTAAATGGCTTTTTGGGTGTGCATTCTCCCAGGTTACTAATGACAGTTAATGACACTTGAAAAGCTAAATCAGAAGAGACTGCAGAAGCATCCCTCTCCCAAGAACACCTATTTTCATCCATGTGAACAGATCTTCTCTGAAGGACCTTTGAGACGACCAGCTCTGAATTGCTGGTTTCTGCAGGGCGAGGATTCTTCCTTTGTCTCACTGTCTTAGCCCTCACTTGTATTTATCACAAACCCAAAATGAAAGAAACACTACCCTTGTGAGGCTCTGACCAGGACAGCAGGAACAAAAGGACAGCTGAATGCAGGAACAAGTGTCATTGTGGTTTTCTATGACCCTCACTGCTCCTCGCAGGAGCAGCACCAGATGCGCGATGAATGGCCGGGTAGAACAGCGGCGCGGAGGAACCTGCCCCAGGAAATGAGACACCTGGGTCCAGCTCTCCACTCCACCCTGGGCTCAGTCCGCCAGCGCCTCTGCTTGTCACAACAGATGCACAAAGGTATCTCAGAGAACTGGGAGACACCACAATGGCTGAGGAGCACAGCAGTGTTTTAAATCCCTGCTCATCAGACATCGGATCCCCCATGACTCCGGCAGCATCGCCGAGCCCAGCCAGGGCAGAGTGCACGAGGCAGGTGCTTAAAGGGAGGGTGGGCAGCAGTTGCCCTGAATCCTCCCTATTCTGCCATAATGTTGGGAGATTGTGACTATTACCAAAAGGAGAATTTGTCTGGCACCAAGACTACAAAACAAAACATCCAAACCAAAAAAAACCAACACCCTGACTGACCAAAATGATAAATGAAAGGCAAGTTCCCCAGAGCATCAGATAGTCTGTACCATGGAAAAAACAAGAGCTAAGTTGCAACATTTTTAAATTTATGTAATCAAAACAACGAAATAGCAATTAATAATGAACACTTGGATAATAAAGACAACCAACTTTGTGAACAGCCTTTCCACTGCCCCAACGGGTTTTTAAACAAACTCTTTTTCCTGTATCTCAGAGTTACCAAAAGTGTTGGTTAGTTTTACTCTCCTCACAGAAAGGTGCTTTGTAGGGCTGTGCTGGAGGACAACAGCATTGTTATGGGAAATTCAAAGAGCACCACCCAGCAACGTGGCCCTTTCCCCGCACAAGGAAGTTGTGATCCAGCACTGACTAACCATGGTGTGCTTTCTAAGCCTGAAACAACTGTTCCCTAAAAAACAGAAAAGGAAAACAGGCACAGCTGAAGTGACAGGAGAGGTGGTCACAGAGCACCTGACCACTGTCCTCCCCACAGTTCCACCATCTCTAGATCTCACTGCCCTACCCGTGGGCTCAGCCTGACATCTCACCTGTGCAGCTCATCGTCAGAGGGAGAGTACTTGGAGGTGACATCTGCCAGGTCACCAAAGATCTGCTTGCTGTAAACAGTCAGGGAGGAGAGCAGGATCAGCTCCTGCCATGTAGAGCTGAGCAGGCAGGTATAGTCCTTGATGGAGAGTTCGCAGAAGAATGGCAGCTTCTTGATCCAAGCAATCTGCCTGAAAAGCAATTCATCCGCCAGACGACACAACAACGCAAACAGCTCTGCCTGAGTCACTTTATACCTGCAGGCACAGTTAAAACAAGGGCAAAAAACATTAAAAACATTGAATGACATCACCTGATGAGGCACTTGAAAATAAGGCAACCACACAGGAATTTGTGTTCAAGTGGCCAACGTGCCAGTGCCCAGGGTGTCACCTGGCGATGGGAGCCAGGATGGTGAGCATCCACCCTGCCTGGTTGGGAGCTGTGAGGGGGATCCCCCCCCAACCCCAGGGGTCACCCAACTCACCAGTACCCAGCCTGGCCAGGCCACATAGCCTGGAACCCCACACCAGGTCTGTGCACCCCAGCTCCGGCACCAGGCAAGGGCACAGGATACCTGTGGGATGGAGTCTGGTTTGCTGCCCCTTCTCCCAGGGCACCTGTGGCCCCCCATCGCAGCAGGAACGCGCAGCCCCGGGCAGCCCCTGGGCCGTGCCGCGCACACCGACCCGTCCTCGATGAGCATCGGCGTCCCCAGCGGCTCCAGGTCCTCCGCTGACACCAGCTGGTTGATCAGACTGTGCGACTGCGGGTCCAGGCTGCGCGGCTGCGGGGGCACCAGGGCCGAGTGAGCAGAGTAGCTAAAAAGGTGCGGGAGGTACTGATAGTGCGTGGACACCGGCGTGCCGATGTACTGATCCCTGAGTGCGGCAAACCCGTTCAGCTCCACGGACCTACTGGAAAAGGAAAACCTCTTCAATATACCCCAAAAATTCCACTTGATTCATTACGATGTTGCGTCCAGCTCCGGCAGAAACATTAAGAAAAACAGGGAAAGCAAACAGAATTGGAAACGCCTTTGTATTTAAACCCTGCCCTGGAAATAACTGAGCGTGCGGATCAGAAGCCGTGCGCTGGCTGCATGTTGAGCCCAGCCAGGCACTGGCTAATGGAGATCTGGGAGCTGCTGCTGAGCTGCCATTCAGGGAGCAAAGCAGAAACCCACCTGTGCACAGCCTTTCCAGCCCAGCTTCCTGACAGAGCCAGAATTTAGGATTGCACGTTAAGTACTTCCACAGCCAGTGAACACAAATATGGCCACGCTTAAGATGCGGCTGAAAGCAGATGGGATCAGGTCTGAGATTCTCACTGCATCAGGAGGTTTGCACTCACAGTAACTGATTTTAATATAACCCCACCAATTATTAAGCTAAATTGAGTCTTTTATTTTCAAAATCTGAGTACGGTACAGAAAAAGAGTTTATGCAGAGTGAGCAGTGAAAGGTCACCGTGCAGTGAAAAGCAGTGAAAAGTACCCATGATCTGCAGAAGGTATGATCAATATAAATTGAGATACATTTCAAATTTAACTCAAGATTGCCTTTCTTTTCATCTGCTCATGAGTATCTCACCTCCCAGTTCAATTCTTTTCAATCCAGTCCTACCTGTCTTAAAACACAGAGAGGCAGTCAGAACCTGCCATATGCCCAGTTTGCACAAAGATGCACTCACGTGCGTTTTTCCTACATTGACCCCAAGTATCACTCACGGAAAGACAGCCAAGATTCCTCTATCACCAAATTCTTCCAGGGGTCATTCCCACCTTGAAGATGGCGTAGAAACAGGTGAAGGCTGGTTGCTCTCAGAAACTCCATTTCCAGGGGAACTATGGTCACTGTCTCCATTGTTGCTCCATGACATGTTTGCCTCTCCCTCAAATTCTTGCCCAGACATAATTCTCTCAATTTCTTCCTCTGATATCTGTCAAATATAAGACATGATGGTTACTTTAGCTGAGAACAGAAAGGTAGAGCCTCTCTCAGCCTGTGAACACCTTGGCTGATCAGTCTCATCCAATAGGGCTGACGCCCTCCACCCCTCCTGCAGGTACCACATCCTTCCTTTGCATTTAACAACATAAATGAAAAATTCTATTTACAGCTAATCATGGTGACCCCCAGTTCCTGCAGCACCATTCAAGTGATGGTAACGCAGCAGAGAGGAACACACACATGAAAAGATGATGTCAGATGGACACTGTAAATCAGGCACTGTCACACCGTGAAAAACTCGGGAGTAATTGAGGCCAGTGCATCAGGAACATCACTCAGCACTGCCAGAGGGGAAGACAAACAGAAGGTGGGGCAGGTTCTGGTTTGATAAAGCAATCAAGAGAGGCAAGGTGACACATATAAAATCAGCAAGGAGAACATTTACAGGGAACCATAGTTCTCTATTTTCCCCTAAGCTAAGAACCAGCTGGCATGTGAAGTAGTAATCAAGAATCTGATACTTAAACAAGTATTAGAGAATAACATATATGAAGCTAAAATGGACTAAAATAATTTTAAAATCGAGTTCACTGAAATACAAAGTGCTGGACATGCTCCTGAAGGAATGTTGTACCAGTAGTGGGGAAAATGCAACATAAAAGGTCTGAGGCTTTTCTTTTTTCCTATTCTGTGCACGTCCCTTAGTGAGGCTGTCACAAGCCATTGGAAAACCTTGAGTCAACATGTGGCAAGAAAGTGCAGTGAACCCTGAACATCATTTTCAAGAGCAAAACATTGTTCAGACAGTTTACTCCACTCTTGCAGAAGAACTCAGTAGGCTCATCTGGATACAGGACCTGGAGAGTGCAGTACCCAAACAGTCTCAGCCCAGGAAATGGAGGTGACAGCAGAACCTCTGGTCCAGCAGGGACAGATCACAAATGCCTCAGAGGAGCAAGGGCCCACTCTGGTGAGGAAAGGCTGCTGGTGTAGTGCAGCTGCACTGCTCAGAGAGAAGTGAAAACTGTTACCTGGCCAGAAATGAAGCATTTGTTGTTCTTCAACAGACTCAAATGGGCTTTTAAAACCAGTAACTAACACTGTTATAAATGATGTTTGTTGACAGCGAAGAGGACTTTTGTTGCTTGGGGTAGGCTCTACCTGGTGCTGACCCCAGGCACGGCTGCACTGTGCAGCTTTCTCCACAGAGCCACTCACTGGAGCAGCCAGAGCGGCTGCTTGGCTTCTCACAGTTTGGGTTTGGTCTTTCCCAGGCACTCAGACTCACAGAAAATGCTTTCAGTGTTATTTCTGTTTTGTTAAAATCAACAGTAAACTTTTAAAAGCCCCCTTTTCCAGAAGTGAGCTGGAAATGGCCATCATTTCTCACGCGTGCAGCACAAGCTGTTGTGCTGAATTACCTCGCGCTTTACAAGGCATCTCTGGACAAGCTGCTCCATCAATCAGAGAGACATTTACTGGTGCCCCGCTTGCCACAACTGAAGGGATTGCAGCAGGCAGCCAGAGATTTACTGGGAGCCATGGAAGGACAGATGTCCTTGTGCAGCTCACAAAGGGCGCTGTGAGGCTGCCCAGGAGTCCACATGACACCCTGGGACTGGGACGGGTCCCCCTGGGACAGGCAGCACCGAGCTCTATTTATAAATCTACAGTTCGCAGGTATTTCTAACATTGTGAGGAGTCAAAGCCCTGCCACACCAGCAGAAGGCATGGGCAGGGACAACAGAGGCTCAACCAAACAGCCCTGGCCCCATCCCAGGCTCAGCTGCTGCCACGGTCCGAGCCCAGCACCACGGAAGGAGCCGTGTGCCAAGACCAGGAGGGCAGAGGCTGAAGGGAACCGTGGAGAGACAGCCAGACACGCTCACCTGGACAGGTCCGATGCTTTTGTTTCTGCCTCCTGGCATGCCATCCTCTCTGATTGCTGGAAGAAACAACCAAACCTTGGTGAGGAACACTATTTTGGGTATTCCAGAAGTACATAAGAAGGTATCTATTTAGTTTGAAAAAACATCTTTCTACCTTAAAAGATTCATTTTTTTCATCAAAGAAGTTTACAGAGAAGCCTCCAGAGCTTTCCAGGGCACAGGAAAGTTTGAGCAGCACACACCATGTTCCTCACCCCAAAGGGCACAGACACATCGATGGGGCTACAAGCATTACTCGGGTACTTTAGTTTCTTTATGTGATCCTTGAGTGACAGGTAATGAAGGAATAGCAATCCTTTATCCCAATTAATTCCAGCATAAATCCACAGAAAAGCGGCACATGGCAAGGAACCCCACTTCACCCCTGGATATAACCCAACCAACGACCAGACTGCTGGAAAACAAGATGTGAAGGTCAGCACGTCTCACTCCAACTGCCCAGGGCCCCGTGAACCACCACGAGCCAGAACCTGGAGAGACACCAAGCAGTGCTGCCACCAACACAGAGACAAAGCACTTCACTGGTGACTGCTGACCCTGCTGTCACTTCAGAGGGTCACATCTCCTATAGCCACTACAGAAAATGGAGGGGAGACATTTGACCCTGTCAGTCTCTTGCAAAGCCATATTTAAAATTAAAGTTACCAGGCTGAGCTGTGCAGTTCCATTTCAGAAGGGCAGCCTTTTTCTCAGTACAGCAGCTGCATTTTTAAGGCTCTTTAAACAATTTCCAGGGAGCTCTAATGAAGTCTAATTAAAGGGATTATCCTGGAGCAGCTTCTCTACCTTCCTTCTCCCTCTGCTTTTCTCTGCAGTGACAGAACAGCTCTGCAGCAGCTGACAGCATTTGAGGACAGCCCTGCTCCTCGTGTGCCTCCCCTCCCGGGCTGGTCCCCGTTTATCAGGTCCCAATCTCTTTCCCAGCCCGACCTGGCCAGACTTGGCAGGAGGCTCTCCCCAGCTGCACGGTGACCTTGTGGCTGCCTGGCCTCACCCTGCTTGGCACTCGGGGCTGCAGGAGGCCCTCCCAGAGCAGAAAATGACACAGAATTTAAGGAAAAACTTCCGCCCCAGAAGAGCCACGCTGCTGCTTGGGTTTGGATACCCTCAGCTCAAATCCTCCTCGGTGCCTCAGGGCTGTGCCTGCAGCTCAGGGAGTGCACACAGGTTCAGGCAGGGCAGAGACACACACCCCCTGCACTGGGACCTGAACTGCACCCTCCCAAATCCCAACCACCCACCCAAGCAAGGCACAGCACTGCGGGAAAGGTCCTGCTGACTGACAACTGCACCACCCAGGACCAGCAGCACAGGGATCCCCACGGGCCCTTCCACCACCACTTCATGGGACCAGCATTGTTTCAATTCTTCTTACAGAAACTCCATCCCCTCCATGCAGCAGCAAGCATTTTCATTTCTAACATCAGATAACAATCCTTTAAGCACACTGAAGGAGCCACAAACACAGGATATAAACCAACTTTGATTACTTTTGAAATCACACAAATCTCTTACGATATCGCAAGACAAGAAATTCATTTTAACAAACAAGGCTGTTTATTTCCTATGGAAGCCCTTTACAAAAAACCACCAGTTTCTGATTTGAAAAGAAAAAAAAAGAGGGATGTAAAAAAAGCTGTCATGGTTAGCTGTTACCCTCGTTAGGTTTTTTTAACTTAATGGAACTACAGAATCAGTTTCCCATTTCTGCGGGAATTTCTCTCGTTTTCCAAGATATTTTACCGCTAATTGTGACTCAGAAGCTTCTCAGCTTCTTCGCCGGTGGGGACTGAAACTCACGCAGTGTTTGGGTAAGGAAGAAGGAGGAAACAAGGCACGGCGAAGGGGGGGAAGCAGGGCAGGCGGCTGCTGGTGCCGGCAGGTGGCGCTGCGGCCCCGCGGGTCACCCGCAAAGGGGGGCCCGGACCCCAACCCACCCCCGACCCCCGCAAAGGGGGCCTGGGCCACCCCGGACACCACCTGCCGCACCAACCCACCCCCTGACCACTGGGGGCCTGAGGCCAGCTCTCCATCTCGGCCCCTGATGTCTTTTCTAAGGAAGATCCTGGTGGATTTGCAGGGACTTCATGGAAGTTTCAGTGCCTCCGACAGGAGGCTTTCGCATGAGCGATGGCCTGGAGGCATCAACAGCCACATCCAAAATCATAAGGGGACACTTCTGTTTGGCAGGAGAAAGGGGTCCCTCCACCACCCCACTGCACAGCCGGGGAGAGCACAAGCAGCCCCCACTTCTGCCACCAAACCAAGAAACCCCTGCTTTTCATGGGTACCAGCAATTCCAGAGGTTAAACAAACAAAAGATGGAAGCGCAGAGACATGACATTGAAAACAACCCCAGTCTATTCATTATTACTAATTTCTGAGCTACTTCAAACTTTCCATCCTGAAGATGGTACCACAGCATTCCGTCACCTCTGCCTGCACACATGGGGACCAAGGGCTGGCTGTCCCTAACCCAGAACACACCTGTTTTAACCAGAGTGGGTGGTCAGTGAAGACCCTCACACTTTATCCCTGGGCAGCAGCTGTGGGTCTAAGCTCCCATTGCAGCAAACAGGCAAAGTCTGGCCCAGATCTCTTGGGATTTTAAAGGCCTGCTTAAATGCTTTCATTTTTGCCACGTTAGTAGATTGAAACATAGAAATAGTGGCCACTTGGCTCAGGGTAAGCAATACAAGGACAGATCCATCAGGAAGGAACTCTTACCTTCCCTAAATCATATGGATCAGTTCTCCAAGTATTTTTTCACGTTTTCAATTTATACAGATTGTGGCTCAAATACTGTAATGAAGTAGTTCAGAAGATTGTATCTGTGCATAATTTTTAATCCGTGCATGATTTTGCTGAAGTTTCACTTTTCCTTGTCAAAGAGTTTTAGAGGCAGAATCGAAACACAAAATGGTAGCTGAGGGAGGGGCAGCACACGCTGCTAACACCTCCACCCATAAAAGGCCCTGTCTCCGTTACCTTTCCGGTTCATTCCCATCTGGAGGCATTTGAGCAGCCGGCAGTACTGGCACCTGTTGCGCTGTTTGCGTGACATGACGCAGTTCTTGTCCCGGCTGCATCTGTAGACCCGCTTGTTGCAGATGCTCCGCTTGAAGAACCCCTTGCAGCCCTCGCAGGAGATGATCCCATAGTGCAGCCCCGTCGCCCTGTCCCCGCAGATCAGGCAGGTTCGCTGATCCACCCGCTCATCTGCAAGGCAAGAGCAAAGACTCTGAGGTGGACAAAACGGCATCACCGAGGGATCACAAACTCTCCTGAGGGGATGGGGAAGGCTCGGCACACCGTGGTCTGCCCAGACAGACAAGGCCAAGCACGGCTCCAGCTCACCCAGAAACCTCGATGGGAAAAAGGGTCTCAACCACACAGACCAGGGTGTGGCAATATGGGAACTGTGCTGGGCACACACCAGTGACTGTGAAATCCTGTCACACCTCGCATATTCTGGGGGCAAGCACCTCCGGCCTTCAAAAAGCCCCACAGCACAAGTCACTGCCCAGAAACAGTGAACGTCACTACAGAAACCATTGTACAGTCAAGCCACAGTGATGTGATTTTACTGATGCTTTTCCAAATCTTTGGAAGACCTCTGGATGACAGAAAATGTAAATTGCAGGGCTCCCCACAACAGGAGCTGTCACATTAAATTCAGAATTTTAAGACTCTAACACTGTCTGTGAGAGAGTGCAGGGACAACGCTCGGCTCAGCGAGATCTCCAGACATAGATATCAAACAGAAAGGAAGATATCAGGTAGTTAACCCAGAATCCTCATTACCTCGTATTGCACAGGGAAGCCTAAACCTTGGTTCACACCACCAGCCATCTAGCTTAAAATAATGCCAGCACGTTGCACCAGAAGCTTTCCTGTAGCAGATGTTTCACACCCAGCAGTTTAACCCCTTTGCATACCAGGCCAAGCTGCCTCCAACCCCCATCCTGCATTTTAACCCATTAATATCCCAACAGCTGCAAACAGAGCTGCACCGCATAGGTGGGGCTATTCCAGCCCATTCAGGTACACACAAATCTGCAGTATTGCAGTACTCTGGGGGTGGCTTTCCCAAAAGAGAAACAGGCATTACCCATATGACTGGATCCCTCTGGCCCAGCAAGGTAGAGGCACCAAGGAAGAGAAAGGAACCACACTGCTGTCTCTCACTCAGTCATGTGTTTCCTAGGGATGCTGGTTCAACCAGATTGTTTCCAGTGTTTCTTGGCTTAAAGGCGGGACAGTGCCTTTGCCAGCAGGCAGAAATGCCCAGAGCTGAAGCAGGACCTGGGAGGTGGCACTGGGAGCAAATGGAGAAGCTCAGACTGGGCAGACGCACAACTGCACAAATCCACATCGGGTCTGGGGTGCTGCCCACACCCTCTGTTCCCCTTTGGATACAGACCTTGAAAAACCCCAACCTCAGGACAGCGCTGGCCCATGAAGATGAGCTGGGTCAACCTCACTTCCGCATGACAACAGCCGGTCTCAACCACACAGACCTTGGATGTTTTCCTCACTTAGATTTGGCATGGTAGTTTCCTGAGACAAAGGTGTTTATCTACAGAATGCATTTTTGGAGCAGCAGGAGATAGAAGTCACAGTAAAGTCCTCTCCAGCCTTGATAAAGCCTAAGCAAGCTGACAAACCAGGGTGTAGTTTCTTACTACTGCAGAATATGTGAATGCAACAGAAATTAATGAGCCAAATGTATTGGGATCAGAAATGAAACCAGTATTCAGTTACATAAGCCAAGTAAAAATCTAAAGCAGCTGTTCCTACTCACAAGCAGCTTTCTCCGGAGCTTAAACCTAGTAGAAACCAGAACCAATCTGTGTTAATCTCTAAAAGGTTTGCTATGCACAACACACACATTTGCACTGTTCTGCAAATTTCACTGTTATAAAACCTTAAAAAAGAAGGATGAACGAAGGAAACACAAACTTTAACTGAAGGAACATTCCTGGTTCACACCAAAACATTCCCAGTTTTACAGGACAAACCACCTCAGGTATGTGCTGAGCCCAAAGGAATGTGGGTGCATTTCAGGAGTGGGGCTATCTGAGCATCTCTGAAGGGAGGCAGCTAAACATGACTTTGTAGTCACCACGTGCATAATCTCCACCTTCAGCAATCTGATAAACGAGGGGAGGGGGCTGGGGATTAGCCAGGACACAGGACTCCTCTATCTGCAGGGTTTAGCTGAGCCTCAGCTTAACTCCTGGCCCTCCCCCTGCTGCCACAGCAGTGCCATAAATCCCGGGGTCAGCAGCAATGCCGTGCCACGGCCGGGCAGGACGAGGGACCACGGAAAGCACGGCTCGCACAGCCGGGCAGGGCGCAGGCACAGCTCCGGCCCCAGCACCCGGGGCCGGATCGGGGCTCGCTCCTCACCGGAGCAGCCGATGGCGAGGACGTCAAGGAGGGCTCATTTCCAGGCACAGCTTTTTTTGTTGTGGGAAGAATAGGGCCGTCGCCCGGCCAACGTGGGAAGCCTGGATGATTAAAGCGGGAGGGGGGAATCAGAATCCTTCCCAGCTGTCCCCATCTCCCCGGAGCAGGGCGAGGCGAGGCGCTGTGAATGGCCCCATCGCCACAGTAACTGCACATGCCTCCTGCAGAAACTGTTCCTTGGGTGCACTTCCAGATTAGAATTTGCCGTAGAGCAGCATCACTCACCGTGAACAAAGGCACAGACCCCAGGGACCACGGAGGTGCCCCCACTCCCTGCAAACTGACGCTCAGAAGTGGGAGATGAAAAATGATGGCCTAAACCAAGTCTCAGGGGTTTAGATGTTTAAGAAATCATGCAGGGACCATGGCCAGGCCCACATCGTTCCCCTCTGCCCACGGGTTTGCTGCCTGTGACCTTTGCTGGTTTTCACCCTACTTAATGCAGTGCCTGGTGTAGGCAATGGGTGGGAGAGCCAGGGCAGAACCACAGCGAACTTCACAGAAATGGTAAACCGCAGGCAAATCTGGCAGTTTTGCATTGGGGATGCTCTGAACTCTTCTTAATCCTGAAATTTCATTAGAATATCAAAACACACACTAAGGATAGTGGTTTTTAAGTGAATAAGCCCCCCTTCCTTCCTGGCTCTGTCACCTTTCATCTTGCTCATTCCTCCAGTTTCAAAAGCTACACAAGACAACGTAGATTACGAAACAAAGTATTTGAGACAAAATTTTTTCAAATACCTTGCACATGTTTTATTTCAGAGAGAGAGCTGAGGATGCTGCCCCTCTCCCCCTCCCCAATTTTCCTGATGGGTCTTACATTTAACAAACTCATACATGGGATATTCTGGCTTTGTTCTCCCAACCCATTGTAGCAGGGGCCACTAAATCAAACAGTTGCTGCTACGACAAAAGCACTCACAAAAATCTCAACCTCATCTTGAACCCTGAAGATTTTTATGGCGACTCCCTCGCTAGCCCCTCCCCGAAGCCACATTAAAGGATGTATTGTTTTCAGAGGTCATGGTAGGTTTCATACCACATACAACGTAAATTCTCCAAGAATATGATGATGTTACACAAGAGTCACAGAAGACGGAATGAGAAAGAGAAAGAATCTCCCCTTTTCTCTATTTAGCAAAGCAAGTGGTAGAAGCAATACACTTATTTTTCACAAGACTTGCTTTTCCCCTCAGCAAAATCAACATTCTTGATAGTTCTTAGAAGAAAATTCCTATGCATTTCCAAAAGGAAATACCTTCAAATCCTGCTGAAACACATGGCAAAGACACACAGAGAAAGCACCAAGGTGCATGAATGAGATTGTAAAATACACAGCAAGTAAATTAAAATATGGGGACACACCCTCAGCTCCCAGCAGGCCCGTGTCAGCACTCCCACCTGTGTCACTCCTGCAGGCAAACACCCCGAGCAGGTGAACGGGAAGCACCTTCAGTGTTCGGCCGCATTCCTGGAGGGGACCAGCTGTGGCTGCATCCCGGCAGTTCCCCAGGCTGCAAGAGGATCATCCCATCCCTGGAGACCCAGTTTAAAACTCTACAGCAACTACAGCTCCCTGCAAGATTTACCTTGGAAACCAGGCAGCATGTTGGTGCAGCCAGCTTTTGAGATTCTCCATATCAGTGCTTTACGATGGAGAAGAAACAAAGACTTTATTTCCCAGAGTGAGGCCAAAAGTGAAGGCACCATCCCTCACCCAAACCCCAGGATAGACGGTGCTGAGATTTGGTCTGGCTGGAAAGCAAGAGGAGCCTAAGCTGCTGCTGGCAAAACATCCCATTTATACAACAGAATGTGATTTACAGCTAAGAAAATCTTTTGTCACTGAAAAAAAGATTATAGGCAACACTCAGCACTGCAATTCATTAATATATTTAACATCTTTTCAACTGTGTACCAGTTAGTTGCTTCTTGATTAACTGACCTTATCACACCCCACTACAGCACCCGTTAGCTGGATTTAAATCTCAAGCTGCTAAATACCAGCTGTTTGGGTAGGGAGGGCGGAGGGGGAGATCTCACACATGTGTTACTTAAATCCCAACAGTATCTCGCTCCCCTCTTGCCTCTGATGGTGCCTCAAGCACAAACAGATGTGTTGGGGTCTCCTTCTCCCCTTATTTTTCCTAACTTTTTTTTTTCATTGTATTTCAAGAAAACCATCCTGTGAAAATCAAGCCCCAGAAGTGGAGGAACTCCTCCCTTGCTGCAGAGCATTGCATTGTCCAAACAAGCCCACCCCCAAACCAGGTGCCTTTGCTTCAGGGGCCTTTTTTTTTAAACTTATAATCGATGAACACAGGGATTCAATTTTCTGTGTGCCGGCCCCTGCTCGGGACAGCGGCGAGCTCGGCGGCAGAGCCCGTGGCCCGGCGCACAAGGGGCCGGGGCGTCCCGCTCGTGCTCCCCATCGACCCCGCACACGGGGGTCCCAGCCCCACGCTGCAGGCGGGAGAAGGCACCCGCGTCCTGCCTGGCCAGCCCGGCTCAAAGAGCAGATTGTGCTGCCCCGGATCAGGCCGGCCTTGGCGAGAGCTGAATAGAATTAACCCTCTGTGAACTAAAACAAAAACATTTGTGTGCCCAGCTGGGAGAAAGGTTAATTTAAATGGACAAGCCTCCTGTAAAAAAAAAAAATAAATAAAAAGAGGAGGGGAAAGAAAGAGGCGGCCTGCAGCCTTATTCTCTGTATTGTAAAATGATGTTCTTCTCACAGAGCGTTGCATTTTAAAAAGCAGCGAGTGAGTACTGGAAAGAAAAGAGGAGAAATGTTGCACCAGAGGAACGGCCAGCGCATCTCACTCTGCTCTTGCTTTCCAGCAATGAAATCCCAAACTCACAGTCTTATTCCCTCCTAACTGTTTCTGCCCAAGAAAAGTTCAGTCAAAAGAAAACCCTCATAAAAACCCAGAAATCATATCAGCTGCTCTTTTTCAGGTCGGTATAAATCAAGAGCGGGCAGCTGATGAAAGCCATCACCCTTCCCCGGCCTGGGACCCATCTCCATTTGCATATCAAAACCTCATCTGTGAAATGCAACTTCTCCCGGGCAGGGGAGCCCTGGCCGTGCTCCCTCACCCCAACACCCACGCCCGCGCCCCACGGCACCCAGCCTGGCTGGGAGCTGCTGGGGGACACGGGGCACTGCGGGACCCTCACCCCGCTCCATTGTGCGGGATGGGGAGAGGATGGATCCCTCGCTCCGGCCAGTTGTTGCACAAAGAGTTTGGAACAAAAGCCAGCGCACCAGAACGAGCCCGACGGCCGGGACGGCAGCCGGGGACAGGCACGAGGGTCCGGGTCGTGCTGCCCCCGCTCACAGACCCGCTCCCGGCTTACAGTCGCTCTCCCGAGTCATCAACTTTCTCTAATCCAATTTAAGAAAAATAAAGCTCCGTGCCGGTCCCTGCCCTCGCTCCGGCACGGCTGCAAATCCGAATTAACGTCTGAACTAGACAATTTTTTTAATTGATACATTATAAAGCAGTAAGACGAAGAACTGACTTACCTGCCTAAAACCAATTCTCTCGGCCCTAATGAAGCTGTCTAGATGCGCAACCACTGAGAGCGATGCGGAATTCAGAAAATCTGAGCCTAAACCCACCTCCAGCAGTCCGGGCTGAGGGAGCAGGGCCTGGGCACAACTGAAATACTGACTTCTCCAACATGCGCTGCCAAACACAATATGTTCTCTCCTGAAATATTTCATCCTCGCTCTGCAGAAGAGCTTTGCCGGTGTTTTCACTCACAGGGGGTAAAAAAAGGCTGCAAATACCGGGGGGCAGCGGCGGTCCCGGGAGAGCCGGGTGGGCGCTATCGAGCGCCTCCGTGACCCCGTGCTATCAATAATTAACGATACTAAAAAAAGCTCCTCCAGATGGTCGGAGGGATTAGGAAGTTTAAAATATAAACAAATTAAGCCACAAAACAAACTAATGCCCTCCCCCCGTTTTTTTTTTTTTAATTGCAAAATCCTGTTCGCAGCCCGGGGCTGCTCTGCCCGGCCCCGCAACCCGG
>VXAY01005799.1:997439-1015453 GCA_013399855.1 Oxyruncus cristatus | reverse complement strand
CGACGGACTGACCGACCGACGGACTGACCGACCGACGGACAGACCGACCGACCAACTGACAGACCTACAGACTGACAAACTGACCGACTGACAGACAGACCGACCGACAGACCTACATACCGACAGACTGACAGATCGACTGCCTGACAGACCAACTGATCAACCATCTGATGGACACACCGATCAACAGACCAACCAACCGACTGACTGACTGACAGACCGACCAACTGGCTGACAGACCGACTGACCGACTGACTGACCAACCACTGCCCCCGCCACAGGCACAGCCCAGGCAGTGGCCACCAGCTGTTGGACACTGGCCATCACCACCAACCACTGGCCACTGACCACCAGCCATCACCACTGGGCATCAGCCACCAGCCATTGGCCACCGCCATAAGCCACCAGCTGTCCCCACTGGCCACCAGCCCCAAGGCAGAGCGTGGCCACCACTTTGCACAGTCCTTCCACCAACTTCCAGGGCAGTCAAGAGAACTGCTCACTGTGGTATGAAACAGGTACCACACACACCTCAACAAAATCAGGGATCCCCAGTATGAAAATACACGTTGCCCAGAGAAGCTGTGGCTGCCCCATCCCTGGAAATGTCCAAGGCCAGGTTGGACGGTGCTTGGAGCAACTGGGATAGTGGAAGGTGTCCCTGTCCATGGCAGGGGGTGGAATGAGATGGTCTTTAACATCGCTTCCAACCCAAACCATTCTGGATTCTGTGACTCTATAACAATTATTGCTTTATACTAATAACAACTCTTGGCCAAAACCTGATGTTTAGTTTTTAATCACAAGTGAAAAGCAAACTTGGGATTGATGGGTTTGACAACTCAGCAGACACAGGAAGCACCAGCCAATAGGCACAGCCACTCTCAGGCCACTGTGGGCAGATGGCACCGTGCTGCTCTTGAGCAAACCCCTTCCCATGCCCACACCTGGCAGAGCACTCCCGGGGCACAACCAGAGCTGCTGTGAACATGGAGTGGGCTACAGTGCAGTTCACATGTCCTCAGGGCTGCAGACATGAGGTGCCTGATAAACTGTCCTGGTGCTCAGCTGTGTTTGACCAAGCCCAAACAAATGCTCACCACACTGCGGCATTTAAGGGAATGCCCAAAAGCATTTCTGCTGATGCCCAATCCAGCCTGTCCTCCAGATGTCTGGATATCTCAAAACTGGCTCTCCTCAGAAGCCACAGTCTGCTCTGTTTCTCATCCTGAGGACTGCAGGGTTTAAACGCACTCTCAGAAATGGCTGACTTAGAATAAACAAGGCACAGAGGCAACAAAAGAGGTCATATTTCACTTCTTCCTGAGCCTGAAATTTTATTGCTTTCTGGTGACATCCAGCAACGCAAATAACCTTGTGTGCAGGCAGGGCAGAGCTCAGTGGTGCCCTCCTGGCAGCCCAGGCACCCTGCTCTGGCTGACACCACCTGGGCAGGGGTCTGGCCACACAGTCTCAGAGATCCCTGCCAACCCCAACGCCAACCCCAACCTCAACCCTTCCGTGATTCTCTCTACTCATAATCCATAAACCCAGCATTTCTGCACAGCAGGTGCATTTGCAGGAGCAAGCTGTTGCCAGCCTGCCCTGCACCGGACCAGACTCTGGCTTGCTGATGCTGTAAATCTGTGCAGCTGCTGGGTCGGTCCGTGACACGCTCCTTGGGCTGACCTCTCCTCTTCACCGTGGCAGTTCCTGGGGCCGGGCTGTGTGAGGAGCCAGTGCCACCACCCTCGCAGTGCATGGCCAAGGTAAGCCAGCCCTGGCTGCACTATTGACACAGCTGTTTGCAATTGTGCTGCTCCCAACACTCTGCATTCCTCATCCCATGCGAGCCCTCCGCTGGCTCCTGGCACCCCTCGGAGAAGTGTGACCAGAATGCAGAGCGCTTATTTTGTAACGCCGCAGTGTGATGTGGACACAGCGGGCTGAAATAAAGCAACTGAATCTCAGGATAACACAAAGTTGCTCCCACAACTGCTGCTGGGGCTCAAAACAGAGATACACCAAAAAAACCCACCGAAAACCACAAACAACCAAAAAAACCCTCCTAATTCTGCAACTGCAATTATAGACAAAACCTGGCTGGGAATAGGGATGATTGCCCTAACAACTCTAATCTTCCAAATTACTCAGAACTTCCATTACATACACATCACAGTTTGTCCATAATAAATCCCCAAGGGCGGAAAATAATTGCAGAGATCTGGAACTATTCTCCAAAATCAGAGGCCAAACTGGAAATGGGCAGAGGGCAGGCAAAGAGGCAGGAAAGATGAATTCCCTTGTCTGACCCAAACAGCCTTGCAGCAAGTCTGGGCTAAGGAAAAAGAGAGTGGCTGGTTTCTTATTTTGGCCTGAATCAGCCAATTCCCATGCGAGACAGAAAAAGCTGATGCTACTGCAACAAACATCTAAAATTACAGAATGACACCAATTCCTAACAGTAAAGCCAAAACCATTGCCAAAAAATGAGCAAGTGGCACTGCTGCCTGCAAGGGATTTATTGTCCTGAGGTTAAAGCCATGAGGGATGTGCATGGGAAGCAAGAGGAGGTGCTGCCCCTCTCCCCAGGTATGTGCTGTGAGGCTGCCCTTCCAAAGAGAAGGAATTCTTAAGAGATGTGACTTTTTCAGAAATACAGAGCTTAACAGGCATCATGAGCCAGTGCCAAAATGGGCTGAACAGTGCCAGGCCACGCCAGTGCAGGTCCCCCAAGACACTTTCTGCCAGTACCATCACTTACCACAGCCAATCCCTAAAAGCTTTGATGAAAACCCCAAATTTGGGCAGAGCAGGGCTGGCAGAGCCACGTGGTCCCAGGACAGGGGCAGCCCTTCTTCACTCTTGCTCTCCCACCCACAGCCACCGTTTCATAATTCCCCAGGCTCCAGTGAAGGCTTTGCCCATTTTCATGACAATCGGGGCTCTGTTGTGTCCCTGCAGTTTGAGCCACTGGCCCCTTTGTGGCACGAACAAAGTCCGGGCTGTGGATAACAAAACCCAGCACATCTCGGTGCTGAAGGCGACAAACCCCGAGCTGCCCCCACACCACCAAGCTGGCCACGGATCAAACTACAACAATGAAGTGGATTTGATTTCAAGAAACAAATAGATCCTAAGGAAATACTCAGCTCCTGGCTTTGTTTTCATTTTATCAACAAATGGTGCCACTGGCAGCACCTCTGCTGTGCAACACCAACCGCCTGAGCCCGCGCAGTTCGGCAGGTGCAGGAACGGCCCCATGCCAGGGAACAAGACCCCCTGCACCAGAACCAACCTGGTTTGCAAATGCAGCTGAATATATTATATAAATTCTGATTAACACATCTCAGCAGTACTGTGGACGTTACCACTTCCAGCCACTGCAGTGAGAGAACTGGTTGCAGGTAAACACAGCTCACACTTTCCCCCAAAAATCTATTCCACTCTCTCTATGTATGCAGGTATTTCAGAGAAAATTTAAAAAAAATATAAAAAATTTCTTAGAGAAGCTGTGGAAGGAACTGCATGGAACGACAATAAATATCCACCTGATGTCCTGTGATAATGGTTTAAAACAGATCGGGTAATTCCTCTGCTCCCCAGCATTAAAAGCACCAGGAGCATGGAATTAATAATTCTGCTGAAGGTGGTTACGTGGTGCACATAAAATTAAGCAATTTCCTCCTTCTTACTGGTTTGATAGGTCGTTGTATAAATAGCATCCTCTTATCAGTTTCCAGGGTTATCTGGTTTTTTATATTTTTATTCGCCTGGCTACCGAATTTGCCGCCCCAGTCTATTGAGCGGTTGCAAGAAGCGTTTCATTGCACCTCCCTTGGTGGGTGACAAACAGCGGAGAGCAGCTCTGTGCAACAGAGGAAAAGGCAGGGGGAGGTTAAAGGCTCCTCAGAGAGGTCGCCTTCAGAGGAAAAAAGGAAAACAAATGGGATTGTAGGCATGGGAAGTATATGGTTTTACTGCCTTAGCAGGAAAGTACAAGAAAGGAGAATTGCAAAGGGAGAAGCTTTACATTTCTATGAGCAGGCAATTGAGCTCCATTCCCTTCCTATGGATGACTCCATCCATTCTGGGAGCACATCTCCTGTAACTCCCAGTAACCAAATCAGGTCATGCAGTGTCAGATCATTCTGGAAAACATGGGGAAGTCCTTGGGCTGGGTCCCCATTGCCAATGACAGCCCCGCAGTTGCATTATACTTTGAAGATAAACTTTCAGAGATCTACCCAGACAGGACCTTCCAGCCTTTGCCTGAATTTGAGCAGGAAGAGGATGATGGTGAAATAACTGAGGACTCCGATGAAGATTTTATACAACCACGTAGAAAATGCCTAAAATCAGATGAGAAAACAGTGCATATCACATAATCAAATGATATGGACCTGAAATTTATTGCAAAAACTGTTATTTAAGTGTTCCTGGAATATTATTATTGGAACCAAGCACTGCATAGCCAGAGCAACAGTGGGCCCAGGACAGGATCCGACCCTCACACCCCATCCTGTCCTCCTGTGGTCAGTTCTTTCTCCCACAGGCCAACAGTCAGGCACAGAATCCATCAAGCAAACACTGGGTGCAGCAGCAGGGCTTTGTCCCAGCATATCCCACCCAGAGAACCAAACCAGTGCACAAATCAACCAGTGTGGGCACAAATGAGTCGAAAACTTTTCATCCCAAACCTGGGCAGAAAATTATGTTTAGCAGGATGCAGGAAACGAGGAGAGGCCCGTAGGGCAGAAGGCAGAGAGTATCCCCTGGGTTTGAAGAGGCAGAAAAACTTTTGTGCGTCAAAGTGATAAACTGAAAAGCCAAAAGATGATTTTACGGATGACTTAGACAAACTGGATTCACACAGCTACAGCAGCCTGATGCAGTTGCTGGCGTTTTTAATAATATCAACAACAGGCAAACTTTGTTATTATAACTGTAATTATTATAGTTCTGAGCACTATTTACAAATCGCAGTTTGGTGCTGAGCAGCAATTTTTTGTATCCCCAGGGAAAAACAAACATACAGTAAGGATGTTTCCTCAAATTTCAGGTCAGATGGCAAAATAAAGAGGAAAAAACCTTCAGAACTACAGATGTAGATCCCGTACCTGCACCAACACATTGCTGTGACCACAGAGGCTCAGGAGCTGCTTTGGATCATTAGGAGCTGGGGCAAGTCCTGTTTGGGAACAACCTGGCTGCTCCACGCCTCTCACACACCATGTGTGGAATGGGGAGGTGGCACCTCGTTACTCTGTGGAGAGACGTGGGGGACATGTGGGATGGGGACATGTGGGATTGGGCCGCGATGCCGAGCACAGGCAGAGCATCCTTGGTGTGTCAGGGCTGTCACCAGGCACAGAGAAACACCTGGATTCTAAGGAAAGGGAGAAAACGTTGACAGATCCTCATCCTTGGGCTTTACAGCAGGTTTAACACGTGCTGCACTGAAGGGTTCCTATGGGCTAACGGGAGATGGGCCCCAGCCCTGACCCCTGGGCAGGGGCTCAGCCCCTCCTCGCCCGCTGTCCCTTCCCCAGGTGATGGTGCCAGGGCAGAGCCAGCGCTGCCCCTGCCGCTCCCGCAGTTAGACAGGCTGGACAAAAGCTGGATAGGCTGGACAGGAGCTGGACAGGAGCTGGATAGGCTGGAAAGGAGCTGGACAGAAGCTGGATAGGCTGGACAGGAGGTGGATAGGCTGGACAGGAGCTGGATAGGCTGGACAGGAGCTGGACAGGAGCTGGACAGGAGAGGGCAGCATCCGACCGGCAGACACGGCCGGGCCGCGGGGACCCCGGAGCGCCGCCACCCACAACCATGGAACCACGGAACATGCTGAGCTGGAAGGGACCCACAAGGATCATCGAGTCCAAGTCTTGGCCCTGCACAGGCCACCTCGAGCGTCACACCGGACTGGGCACATCACGGATCGGGCTCTGCCAAGGGCCGCCGGCACAGCCGAGCGCAGGATCGATATGAACCCACATTTCAGCACCAGCTCTTACTGTCCTCGCACCAGCTCTGGCCTCAGCTTTGGGGCGAGAGCCCTCCTGGCCCCAGCACTGCCCCTAACAGCCTGCAGCATCCTCACCTCCCGGGGTGCCACAGGGGACCGAGACACAAACGGGTCCTGCTCACGGGCTGGCACCTTGGTTTTATTTTTACTGCAATTAGCTCTTCTGTCATTAGGAGTAGGTATTTAAAAAGTCCTTTCCCCCTCCCCAATCTTTTTTGAGTATTTCATTTAACTTGTTGAAGTTTGTAATCCTTTTTTTTTTTTTTAACAAGAAAAGGAAAAGCTGATCATAAATGTCCTTCTAGAATTTACAAACATGGGAATAAAATTATGGAGGAACCACCTGGTATACCCTGACAATACCCCCAGACTTCCCCCTTGTTCCCAGGTAGCTGGCCAAGAATACATCCATGCAGAAAATAGCATATTGAACTCAAAAAAAAAAAAAAATCACCCCAACTCTCAGCTTCTGTAAGAACCCCTGCCAACACCTCAGCTTGGAGACTGACTGATTTACCACCTAAAACATATCTCACCACAACCCCCTATAAACCACAAATACTTTTTGAGATGATGTCAAGTTTAAATAACACTGTGAAATGTAAAAAATCTATGGAAAATATATTTGTTAGAACGGCAAGGGCAACTGAGGGAAGAGAAAGCGGCATGGGACAATATGGCAGGAGAAACCCCATACTCAAAAAATCCTTACATAAATTCAACTTCCTTTCTAGAGGGCCTCAAAGCAGAAAGGAAAGGCAACCAGCACAGCAAGGTGGCCCAGCGACACACCTGCCCGTTTTAGGGGGATGAGGGTCCATGATTTGTCATCCCCTTTTGGTGCCCAGCCATAATGTGAAGAGCCCAGATCAAAGCTGCAGTGGTGGCTCCTCACGAAAAAAGCTTTCATAATTTTGTTTCTGCTATTGCAGATGTGAGGGAAATGTTGCCATGAGCTACACAGGTTGTTCTGGCTGCAAAGTCGATTCCTTATGTGCACAGCAGGTCGTGTGATTTCAGCTCAACACTGCAGAGGAGGACAGTGCTCGGGACATTAAATCTTTGTATTCCATCCAGTCCTTCGGAGGAGCCTGGAAATCTGGGCACTTCTGCTCTGCTCCTCCCTCCTATCAATATTGATCCCACTTCTGAACAGGGCAAGAGCTGAATCCTGAGAAAATACCTTTTACCTCCCTGTATTACTTTTGCTAAACCTGATCCTCATCCTTTCCTTCTGATAAACTAGATAATTCACACATCACCTCTACCAGCTGCTCCGAGGCCCAGATACCACCCACCCCAGACAGCACGAGGTCCCAAATTAAGATGTACGTGACTCAGAGAAGAGCCAATTTTATTAGACTAACACTAGAGGAAAAAAATCTTCCATCTTCCTCTCGTTCGTGAAGCCACACAAGTATTCCCATGCCTGTTCCTGACAGCGGGGCTGCCCCAGTGCAGGGACTGCTGCTTTGGGTGTAAAGGCTGAATCGAACATGCAGTATTTAAGACAATTAGGTTTTCAAAGAAACTACACTAAACATTTCTTTCATGTGTAATCAAATTATGTTAAAGCAAACCTCATAATTTAAACCATTCCATTGGTCAGCTCCTATTTGTTTTCCCTGCACCCTCATTTTTGCTCCAGATCTGTCACATTACATTAACACCTTTCCTACTCACTGCCTACAGAAATAACAGCCTTCGACATGCCTGCACAATCCATTTGTCCTGCTCTAATTACTTTTTGACATAGCCTCTTCTGCTGTTATCTTGCCTTTTCTGACCTCTGTCTGTATTAAAACCATTTAAAACAATCTTTAAACTCGGTATCTATTGTGATGTGTCTTATATGATACTGCTGGAGTATCAGGCAGCAACATTTTGTAAATCAAATATTTAAATCTATGGTAATAAGATAATGTACTTGAGCTGGAAAGCTAGTGCACGGTGGTAACAGCTACAACTGGCTGCTCACAACACAAGCCCCCAGGACTGCAGCATATTTTCAGGATGGAATTCCTATAGTCATAAAACTGTTCTACATAGGGAAGCTGCTCAAAGATAAACAGGGTCTTCTGTGTACTAAGGAATTTCCTTTAATTTCCCAAATGGGGAGGAAAGCAGAAGAAACTGAGAAAAGTGGTCATCCTGCACAAACGAACCCAAACAACCTCCAGACAAACTGAGCAGACAGGAAGAGGAGCAGGCAGGGTGCACCAACAAAGCAGCCCATGACAAATGCAGCCCCTCTCCTCCAAACCCAGAGAAGAAACCATGAATCTCTAATCCCAATATCCCTCTGTTTTCATCACGCCCATTCAAAAACTGTGCCCTCATTTTCTTTTGTGGTGATTCACAGAAGATGAACCTCTAATTACCAGCTACTTCCCTGGCTGAAGCAGCAGAGGATCTGCTCTGTGCCAAGTGTCTGCTTTGGAGTCAAGAACTTATTCCACATGGTGGAACTAATTTTTTTGGATATCAAGTTGATCCCGATGTACATACGTCTCACGATACAGTCTAACTACATCTTCACGTGCTATTTTCCACATGATCCAGCCTCATGCTAACTTAATTGGTAGCTAGTCAATATTTTACTCACATTAGAAGAGACTTCTCAAACCTAAATTGCTCTGGTTCATTTACAGGATAATTATCCAATTCACACCAAGTCTGGTCTTCTAGATCCAGCCAGTGCAGACACAGGCACAGCTCTGCTGGGAAAGCACAGCTCTACACTTTGTCTTCCAGATGACAGCACTATAAAACCAACGGGGGACAAAACCAGAGTCAATTAAAATACATTAAATGCAATGCAACAATTCTATGATTTGTCATAGAGATTTTATTTCTTTGAATTCCTCTGTGTCCTCAGGACATTAAATCCCATGAATGCTGTGGAAAGCTCTTCTCACAACACTTTCCTATGCTCATTTTTATTTTCCCCTTTCCTGTCAGCAGCCCTGACCACAAACCTCGGCCTCATTAAGGCATCTCAACAGAGAGGGACCCGTGGATCCAGGACCAGAGCAGTCTGCTGGAAAAGCAGGAGTGTAAGATGCTGCTGTGCTGGAGCACAGCTGACGGAATGGCTTTTCAGCACTACTGACCTTGCAGGACATCAAGTAGCAGGAGTGGGTCATGCCCACAGCAATTACTGAAGCAGTGAGTATACAGGGAACCAAAACCAACAGACATCAGACCGAGGCCGTAGAGATTTCCAAATTTCGTGCCTCATGAGTGAAGAGGCTCCAAGCTCCTCTGCACAGTGGCATGGAACAACATCTCCAGAGCAGCTGCCGGCAAAGTCAGGGACTTAATTCCTTGCGCAGGACACCCACATTAGGACTGTGATTAGTTCTTAACAGATGCCTCTAAATTGCCTGATGGAGGAATCCACCTTTCCCCATGACTGATGCTGGCCCCTGAATTAGGGGGGTTGATTTCCCCTCATTAAGCCTGTCCTGAGCTGCTCTCTGCAGGAACAACCAGCCTCACCACGGCTCCCACCGCAGCTCCAGAGAAACACTGGAACCTCCTGGAACCCCCACCACCGCCCTGGTCATCCTGGCTTTGGGAATGTGAAAACGGCAGATTAGCAAAACCAAACAAGCTCTCCCCATTCCTCTCACAGTGCTCTGTGTGTGCTGGACAGACAGACAGAGCTCCCTTCCCGGCTCTCCCGGCCTCGCTGGCTGCCGACCATTTCCATAAATCCTCCCACAATGCAGCGCAGCGGGTTTAGCCGGAGGGATCCTCCGCAGCACGAGGTGCTGTAAGAAATGTGAGATGGTTTTAGAGGAAACATGTAAGATTCAGATTTGGAATTAAAATGATCTGCCCCAACAACAGCGCCTGGATTTCTACATTAAATTTTTGACATTCCAATGGTATGATATGTTCATGTTGCTCACCCAAGATAAGCCCACGCGATTTTTAAAAGTTAAAAATTAAAATCTGCATTAGGGTTTTTATCATATATCTTGGAAACAAGGCAAATAGAAAACTCCCAGTGCTCACCACCAGGCATCTTATCAGCAGAAACTACGGGGCTCTTTGTGCTGTGTTGTGATGACTTTGCAGCACACGTACTCCCAAAAACAGCCCTTGCTACTCACAGGAGACACCCTCGATGCTCAGATCCACAGATCTCACAGTGAGGTGCCACACTGTGTGTCAGAACAGCCTAAATCACATCCAGCAAGTTCCTACACCAAATTTAGCAAACTGTGCTTGAACTATGTCTACAGAAGCAATTATGAGATGTTAGATAAGGGCCACGCTGGGATTACATACAGTCAATATTTAGTTAAATCAGGAATTACACTTATAAGTTCTAGAGATACAAATGTCACTTAACAAAACAGAACATAAATACCCACAGGGCAGTAACCCTCTTCTTTAAAGCAAAAAAGACATCCAGCTTTTCCTGTGTGAGTCTTCCTGAAGCCTAATTACATTATCGCTTGTTATTTGTAACCAAATATAAATGTTTCCCTTATGCCCTCAGACCACAATCACAGAGGAACCCCTGCACCCCCACCTCAGTATATACTATCATGCAGGACATAAAGCACTCTGATCTAGTCTCATGGACCCACTAAATTGCTCCAAAGTTTTCCTTGCACATATTCTCTGCAAGTCCAGGGAGAAGCTGCTTTCTGCACTGGCAATACAGCGAGCAGGGTGACAGTCTAACATGGTGTCCTGCTGAGATCCAAGAATAGCAATGCCTTAAAAGGCAGCGATGTTGAGATCACAAGGAAAAGAGAATTAGGGCACAGCTGTGGAGTTCTGTAGGCTAAAACATAGACTCAATATGTCAGAGAAAATTAAATCACAGAGCTACATGCAATTTCTAGTCTCATTTGGAACTTCGCTGTAGCTGTGCAGAATTTGTGCTCGGGTCATACATGTGAGTCGCTGTATTTCTGCACACAGAAATAAAACATGAAGTTAATTTAAAAAGAGAAAACAAAGGAGTTACATGCAGCAGTAACAGAAACATCCATGTTTGGAAGGATATGTACATGCTACTGCAGCTCACACACAGATCTGTGGGCAGCTCTGGAGGACAGACAGCAAAACCCCAGCCCCACCTGTGACACCCGCAGAGCTCACAGCCTCACCTGCAGCACAAAACAAAGACAAACTGACCCGACACACAACAGATCTAAAAAACGCCTGCTCTCCTATGGTTATCAGACAAGGGAAAGGGACCCTTTCTTAAAAATGAAGGTACCAAAGCTGATAACAAACTTTTGCATAGGCTTTCCCCTCAAAGAAGTGATGTTACATTTTTCAGAATGGTATCTACATATAAATTCGCCAGTGTTTCTTTATCCTTGAAGCCCAGTACCAGCTTCTCCTCTGAAAGCATTCAATATCCACACAATGCAGTCCATTATCCTCTGCCAATATCTACTATTGCAATCTGTGTACAACTAATGAATTTTTTGGGATATCGGGGTTTGTGCCTTGAGCTGGGAGATTGGTCCCTTATATCCAGTGTCTTCTCCCCAGCTCCAGACAAATCTCTGAAAGCCACTGTGGCAGAGACCAGCACAGCTGTCTGGTGATTCCAGACAGAATCCAAGAACTGTGGATTCCATGGGAGTCCCTGGATAAAAGCTGGCCTTTAGGCAGCGCAGGACAGGCTCTCCCAGCTGAACCTGGATCCAGGGAGCAGCTGAGCAGTGCCTCACCTGCATGAGTCCAGGCTTTACCAGAGCAGCAGACCGAAATTACCTCTTTAAAAGGCTCTAAAGGCCAGGGACAGATAAGAGAGAAGACAGAGGAGATAAAGAAGGTGGTAACAAGGGAGCAAGAGACTGATTGGGGTGAGGCTTAGGTGTCCAGGCTTTCCTAAATCACTGGTACTTGAGCACTGTAGTGATACAAAACAGCAAGAAAACAGAGGTAGGAAGCTGCAGTAATTACGCCTGTGTTCAGCTAAGTGTTTTTCCTGTGGAGCTCAGAGAGCATGGCTGCATGTGAAGCTGATCTGTTGGTATCAGCCATCCTTTGTCCCTAAAGAGGTAAATTGTACCTCTGATTTGTATATGAAGTTCAGTAACTCTTAATGGTTATGCTTGACTGCAGACATAGTATTGAACTCACACCTCCAGGAGCCAGTTCCTATGAAGAGGTAATACATGGAGAGAGTTCAGCAGCCAGCAGCCAGGGAGAAGTGAAAACAAGCCAGGGAGGGATGCACAGGGGCAGCCCGGGGAGTGCCTGGCTGTGGGGGCCGGGCTCAGCAGGATGGGCCCTGCTGACCCCTTGACCCTGTCTAGCAGGTGGCATCCCTGCCCCTGGCAATGGGGTTGGAATTAGATGATCTTCAAGGTCCCTTCCAACCCAAGCTGTTCTATGATTCTATGACCCACCTCCTACTGCTGGAGTTCCAGAGCAGTGTGCACATGGCACTGCTCCAGAGAAGGAGGAATGCACCGTGATAGCCATCACATGGGGAAGGAGATAACCCAGGAGTGCAGGAGATGAGCAGGAGGTGTGTGAATTCAGTCTGCAGCGATGGAGGAGAGGAGCTCTTCTGGAAACCGCCAGTACTGGGAAGGGTTAACAGGGCAGTCCCCGAGCACGGGCACTGCACGCAGGGGCACACGTGCACTCCACCATTTAATTAATAGAGAAAACGCCAAATGTTGGAGACAAATTACTATTCCCGAGCAGAACTATGTATTACCTCCTTTAAGCACAGCCTGGTTCATACATATGCAGTGTTCTCCACAAACATCGCACGTGGTGCGGGAAACAATCCCGTAAACGAGGATGCGAAAGGAGGTCACTAATTCTCTCGGAACATCTTGGGGATGCAGGCGCGGCGGCCCCGCACGCGATCCGTGCCCACCGCGGGGTCCCGGCGCTGCCCGCCCGGCTCCGCCGCTGTGCCAGCGCCGCCCGCCCTGACCCAGTTTCCCGCAGCATTTCTGCATAGCGACAGAGGTCCGAGCAGGACAAGTGTCACCTCCCAGCCCACGGGATTCTCCGTTTCCTACTGCTTCCACTGCAAGGATGTGTCCAGCATTTACAGGCAGGCACACACGAGCATTCGGCATTGCACATAAATGTAAGTAAACACGTAAGTGCCAGGAAGAGAAGGAATTACAACAACAAAATCCTGTTCCTGTTTGCGGAATATTCCTCTGAAGTAGGCACAGGGCTATGACAGCGGCTACGTGAATATCCATTTCATGGATCCTCCTTGGAAGAAGCCTGGCAGCTCTACTCTGGCCAAAGCTCTTTCAGAGGGACTTTGCTCATTTCTGGCTGGACTGAGCATTCCTATTGCCCCAAACCAATCCTGCCCTTTCCCTCCCACCAAAAGGAATCCTAATGTACTGAGCCACCCAGAAAATTACAATTCCTTCATTACCCCCAGCCAGAGCTCTGGCGCTGTGAGGAAATGCATTTTCCCACCCCAAGCCCCTCACACCTCTTGTACTGTCCTATTTCCTACTCTCTCAGTCCCTGTGGAATTACAGTGTATTGACTGCAGATGCACTGGCAGTTCTGATGTCATCTCAAGGCTTTTTCTTTTTTATTTTTTTTTTCTAGGTGAAGCATCTATATTTCCTCTGTTCTGAAATTTTGTGCTGAAACTATAACAAGCCAAAAATCTCTTCAATGGGAAATTTCACAAGCGGAGGATTATGACTTCAGCTCCAGAATAAGCAGCAGGAGCAGATGGAACTCTTCAGAAACAATGATTCCATTTTCATGCAAATTTCCTTAGTAGTTAAAAAAAGACGAGGAAGAAAAAAACCACCAAGATATGAGAATGGTTTCTAAATGGAAGGTTTTTGAATGATGTTAAAAGCAAAGGGCTGGTAGCTCTCCACAATCCCAAGCATTTTAGCAGCAGCCAGTGGGAAAAAAAAGCATGACAAACTAAACCCAGACTCCGTCCCCTCTCAGAGTCAGGATAAGGGAAAGGGAAAATGGAGTGAGAGTGCATTTTAGTTTTATGATTTTCAACATCCTTGGTTTTGTGCTAATGCACACTTCAGAGCTAATTCTTATGCTCTTTAGGAGCACAGGCTTCATTCATGAAGCAGCATGACAAAAATTCTTTATCCACTTGATGACTACAGAAGGTGACAGGCACCGAGGCGCAGCAGCCACGGGGACCCTGTCGGAGTGCTAACCTGCAGCGCTCCTCCTCAGAGCACAGCGCTCTCCTGATTGCAGCAACACACACATGCATTTTTCATAGCCCAAATGTGGAAACCGAGCCAATTCTTTTGTTATTAATACTGGCAGCATACCCTAAACAACAAATAATGCACGGAGTTAGCAGACCCCATTTCTGGCTCTTCTACTGACTTCTTATTCAATTTTGGTCTTGTGCCTTCCTTTTGCCCTTGTGTTTACTCCTCAAGTGAGACAATTCAAGCTATTCCCTCACTCCCAGAGTGATGAGGACAACAGGCTTTGCACACCATGGAGTGGGACTGCCCCTGTGCCAACCCCTGTCCTGCTGTGCACACAGAACGCACACTCATGGTAGTGACTGGAACGCTTCACAAGGCCCAGGGAATTCCACTTTTACAGGCTGCTCCTTTAAACTGAGGTTTTAAAGCCGAGAGGAAACGACATGTACAGAGGAGCAGGAATGCAACCCGCTGCTGTGTGTCCCTGCCTCCCCTGCACGTTGGACAGAGGGAATGCTGCAGCCAGGTCTCTCTCCCTGTGCAGCATCCGGGTGCCAGCACAGAGCTGCTGCCACTGGGCAGCTCCGGCCCCAGCGACGGTTCCTTTGGATCACCCTCTCCAAATCCAACAGGCCTTTCTGGCACAGTCTTTCCCTGATGCTGCTGTTTCCCTGATGCTGATGATTTGCAATGCGGCTTCATAATTGCCTATCAATTCTATCAAACAATTTCTATCTCGCTCAGTTTCACATTGATTTTTAAAATTAGCTTTATCCTGCCTTTTCCATGCAAAAGCAATATAAAGTTGGTTTCAAATAAGGCTACAAAGAGTGTTAGAGGCTTCTGAGCCATGTGATCAATACCAAGAATACTTCTGTTTAATTCCATTCTACCTACACTTATCCCTTTCATCATGTCGCTGGCCAAATCTTTTCACTTTGAATTTGCTCTCAAACTGAATCTCCTTCCTTCTTCATCTAGTTAGATGGATTTAAGCAATGACAGCTACTGAAAGGACACAGCACATACAAAATAACCTCAAAAATGGGCTCAACAAGCTCTTCCTTGCTTACTTCTTAGCAGAAGGATGTAAAGAAACAATTTCCTCAGTTAATCCTTCTTTGACCCAAATTAACTGTTTCCAAACTATTTTCTTAAATAATTTGTTTTACAGCCTTGCCTGAATAAACTCGGCAATAGACATGTCTCACTTGCCCAAGGAAAGGAAGAGAACAGCAATGGGGAGGGATAAGAAGATAATTTACCTGGTCCAACCAGTGCAGTGCCACATGTTGGGGTGGTGGAAGAGGGGAGGTTCAGATTAACACTCTGGATTTCTCTTTATTTCTCAATAAAGGTGACATAGGGGAAGAAAAAGACACGTATCCTATCCTTTAACCCCCCACATCTTCACCTTCTGGCTTTGAGGTATGAAGAGAAACGAGACCCATCTACCCCAGGTCTCACATGTCTGGGTCAGCACACTGTGCCTGAACAAACTCACTGGAAGATTCTTCTTTCCTCCTCCCCCTGACTACAGGACAGGAACTGCCAGAAAGACTCGAGAGTAACTGGGAGACGCACAAGGGAGTATCAGCATTGCCTCTCCTTCAGCTGCCTCAACAGATCTCCATTGCTTTTCCCTTTTGACTTGGGTAAATTTTATGCAGCAAAATCTAACACCAAGTTGGTGACAGTACTGTAAAATGTCTGAAGGGCTGAAAACTGGGTCGACCCCCACCTCCTGCCCCCAGCCCCATCATCGCTGACAGGGTCCTGCAGGGCCCGGCTCCGGCTCGCAGGAACAGCCGTGGCACAACAGCCTCGGCTGCAGTGCCCTTGCCCGGGGAACTCGCTCTCCACAACTGCTCCAGCCGCTCACTTCCCGATAGGATAAGCGAGTCTGTTTTCCACAGACTTAGTGAAACACGGTTCTCATTTAGTAATTGCAATGTATATCCAACTGAACAGGACCTGGTGTTTTGAGAATGAGAGCAATAGAATTAGGACAAGCCTCAAAATACTCAAGCGGTTGAGCCATTTGAAGACCACCTCTGATGTGGGGACAGAAAGAGGCACCTGGACACTGCCATGTGGTTGTGTTTATACACTGTGCCAAAACACCGTTCCCTTTTCTAGACCCTAATGTTTCATCTTGAGGACTTTTATATTATTTCTGCAAATATTAAAATGGGATCAGAGATGTTGTGTGTTTCTAAGCCAGAAGCGCATTCATAACCCAGCAAGCAGCAGAACATGTATTTTAACAGCAGCATCAACTACGTTTCAGTAGAATCACTAAAATCACCAAGTGACTTGAGAAGTGAAAGACAATCTTTAAAAGAGGAGGCAGAGGAAGCTGTCTGGGAACTGGAAAAAATTACCGGAATGGTGATTATGGGCAGAATGGACAGCAGATATGAGTTATCTCCTTCACACTCACGACAAGGAGGTGGGAACCTCTTCATCCCCATCAACAGCAGCTGCATGGCACTGATATGAGCCTGGGTCACCATTAATGCAGCATGTCAAGCTTTCTTTTTCTTTCCAAACTGCTTCCTTTTGGACAAGCTCCATGTAACTGTCACTTGCTTTCTCATTTCATTTTCATTTTCCATTCATTTATGCATTCATCCAGCCCTTGAGGGGGAATTCTACAGAAATCCCTGCCAAGAATGCCCACAAGGGCCCTCTGACCCACCCCGCTCACTCCTCTGCATCCCTGCCAATGACATCACGGCACGTCCAAAAAACTCAATAAACCCAAGTTTGGTTTGACCAGCAAAAGGGTGGGAACTGCTGGGACTCCTTCCCTTCATCTGTCACCTGTGGCTGCCCCGGTGTGAATGCACTGTCCCAGGGCACTGGGGCTGCTGGGCCACCAAAGCACAGGAAGCCAGAACCACCAGCAGTAGTTACTGAAAGCATTTAACAACAGCAAAACACACGTAGTGTTAGAAAGAACCTGCCCTATGGTGCAGGACTGTAGGTCAGAAGGGACCTCAGGAGTCACCCGGTCCAACCTCCCCTCCAAGGAGGGTGTCCAGTGCTTTGGTCTGCCCGTGTCAAAATGTTCTCAGAGAAGAAAGAAAGGTCAACAACTGAAAACAAGCAGAGAAAGGAGACTAAAAAAACAACAGATTGAGAAAATAGAACATGGACATTAACTTCTCCACACTTCACAGCCTCAGGTTCCCTCTGAAAACACTTGACAAAAACAAAGTTAGCGCACCTCTGTCTGATTCTGGACACATCCCAGTGTCTTGTTTCACTGTTCCAGCACCGCTAGAGGATGCAAACAAGTTCGTGGGAGCAGCTTTGAGTTTTGTCAGTCTCAAACCACCGAAATTAGCGAGGTAGTGGAGTTCATTCATCCTCAGGTGGTCTCATTGAGAACGTGCTTAAAGGTGTTTTATTTCTGTTCTGCTAAACAAACGGCAATATCCTTCTTGCTGTGCTAGAAAGTGGAAGGGAAACAAAACCGTGTGGAAAATCTCCCCGATGCTACGTGTGGTTCAGGGCAGCTTTGCCCATAGGATTTGCGTGGGCTCGTCCAGCCGCTCCAGAGGGGACACCCCCGGGGTTTTCCAGCACCCCCGCGTTCCTCAAAGGCGCTGGAGCCGCTCTGTGACAGATCTTAGGAGCCCTTAAGTGCGACCACGAAGAGGCCTCGCGCCGTTGCCCGGCCCTGCCCGTGACCCAGTTTCCCGGTGGCCCGGAACGCCCGGGCATACCCCTGCCGGGGCTCGGGGGCCGGCAGGACCAGGCCCCGCCGCCGCCCGCCGGCGCCGGCTGACAGCCCCGCGGCG
>VXAY01005799.1:965211-996886 GCA_013399855.1 Oxyruncus cristatus | reverse complement strand
TTTTTTTATTATTATTTATATTTTATTTTTCTAGTCTCGTTTCTGCACGTGCTCCTTTGTTCTCCAACAGAAGCGCTTTTTTTATATATGTATGTATACACAGATATATATGTTATATCCGTTAATGTAATGCAGCTGGAGCAGCCGATCCCCGCCGGTTCCCGGGAGGGGGGAACAGGCAGCACCCCCCGGCCCTTTATTCCCTCCTCCCCCGGTGAAGAAGCAGAAACTCGAGCGGTTCCGCGGCGCCGAAGTTGCTCACGGGTGCGGGTCGGTAACCAGACACGCGTGTCGCCCGAGGGCTGGCGGGGAGGAACTGAGCCAGACGGGGACACAAAGGAGGGGGGCAGCCCCAGACACGCCGTCCCCGCCCCGCGGCGGCAGCGCCCGGCACCGCCGAGCCCCGGGCGAGGACGGCGAGAGGGAGACGAGCCCCCGGACCCCCTTTTGTCTGGCCCCGGTGGCACCTGCGGGGGCGAGCGCTCGGCCGCCCCGCCCGCGGACACTATCGCGACCGGCGACAGCTTAGCGACAGTTGTGGTGGTGGGAGAGGGGTGAGACAGCCCCGGTGTCGGGGGTCTGGTTCTGTGGCCGTGCAGGGCTTGATTCCATCAGCCTCACGTTAATTACCAAAACCATTAAAAATACAAAAGAACTGCAATAAAATGAGCCCCCATGTGCAGTATTCCTCCAATTCTTGCTCTGTCATACCCGATATTTTTCTTATCATAACTTGTTCTAAAAGAAATTTAACGTATTTGCTCTCAGACTGTCGGCAGTGATTAACTGTGGTGCTTGCAATGGACCCTGTATACAACATCTAGAAGAAATCTAACGTCTTTGGCCCCCCAGACCATCTGCAGTGATTTACTGTGACACTCACAATGGGCTCTGTATATGATATCTAAAAGAAATTTAACTTGTTTTCCCTCCAAACCCTCTGCAGTGATTAGCTGTGACACTTGGACTCTGTGCACGATAAAAGGTGGTCAGTGTACACTTAAAAATCTGGTATTGTCTAAGAAAATAATTTTCATAAACTTTTTCTATCGTTTTCTCAGCAAAAACAGCCCACTATGAAAGCTCTGAGTAGAATTCCTCCACAAGTTCGGAAAGTTGAGGAGGGGATGATTTACCCTCCTTGTTTTGTCCAGGAATGCGAGATAGCAGACTTTAAGAGTTAATAAGTATTAAAAGCCACGAGGAGCATTAAAAGCGTGTTTCCAAGTGGTGTGCTCCCCGCAGCCGCGGCGCAGAGCAGCCGGGCAGCTCCACGCAGAGCAGAGGTTATTCACATGGCTGTTCGAGAAACTCCATTCATATCTCTGACTACCTGGATTTGAATAGAAACCAGACAGCAATTCTTTGGTCCCAGCCACTATTCGCCCCGCTGGACAATAGAGATTTGTTAGCACACAGGCACAAGCCCTGGGACACAAAGCTGGAGGCAGCAGAGATAGGGGCTTCACTGCACAGGAAATTACAGCTTTTGATGCACTGTTGGCAGGTCTGTCGGTTCAGAACAGCAACATGCCTGTGCCATGTTTAAGAGCTCCTGACTGCCATTTTTAACCACCTAGAATGTCATAAAAGCTTTATTGTCGCAGTACATAAAATCATGAAGTCCATATGGTTACTTTTCAGCTGCCCTGGGTCTGGAAGGCAGAAGTATGATCTGGCTGAAGAATTTAATTTGGGGAGAGTGGGGAGGGGGAAATTAAAAGAATTTGAGGACAACAAACCTCAAAGTGCTTATAAAAGCAGAGATTTGTTACCGAGGCAGCTGATGTCTAGCTTGAGATGGGGTGGTGTTCTAATAGACTTGTTTTAGTGGTGGCTGTAAGAGGATGAGGCTGGACAGCTGATTTCATCCTAAAAGGTTCGGTAAATTTACTCCATCCAGCTCCACCAGTACCAGCTGTGGAGGAGGACATTGCTCAGTTGTGTCAACTTGGCAAACACCAAAATAAATAAGAAAAACCAAAGCGCTCAGTGTCTGGTACCTCCCATTTCCCCTGCTTTCCCCCCAGTCTGGAGTTAAAATGAGAACTGCTCAGAGACTGGGCTTTAATCCGCTGATTGGAGCCAATGAGCAGAAATTATTGAGATTAGAAACCCAACCAGTGGGTTTTATTAGCTGAGAAGCCAACCCCTCGCTGTGCGCGGCGCCGCGGCCGGGGCAATCCTCACCCAAAGAGCAGGAGGCTTGTGGCTGGTCCTCCTCTTTTTTTGTATTTTTCCATAAATTGTCTCTACCACCTTAGTGCCACACAGAACACCTGGACCAACGGGATTCTAAGACTCTTGGAATTCTCCCAGGCACACAGTGTCAGGGTGTCTCTAGGTGGGAGCGTCGCTGTGCCCGCAGCGGGAATGGGATGACTTGGGTCTTCTTCACCCGGGAAAAACAACGAAAGTGAGAGTTGTATATTGCAGTTGGGAAATGTGTGTGTTTGTTTGTTATGAGCTGCAGAGATACAAAGCATCATAGAATACAGAAACAAACGCTGGGCTGTTTGCCTCCATATTAAGCACATTTTATCAACACAATTGTGAGCTCGGGAAAAGGGGAAGAATTTTAAAGTTAGGACAGCCCATTTTCCAGGGTATCTGGGAGACACCTGGGAAGAGCAGTGCTGATGCTCTGCACCAGCCCGTGAGACAGATGATGGACTTGCTTCCACTGTTCCTTTGAGCAGTGTAGGACAAAAAAAGGCTGGATGACTAAACCAACACACTCTTAAAAAAGGTGCTACTTGTATGATTAACAAACACCCGCTCATGTGAGGGGCCAACTCATAGAATTTTCAGCTGCTATATCAGAACATTAGAAATACAAATATGAATGTAAATACTTTTCACAGGAGTCAGTTTTGTCCGAGTAATTATATAATTTCCTTGAATTCTCCTCCTGATGGAGTACAATGGTTTGGGTGTATTACTTCTCAGTAAAACTTAGGTGATAAAAATCGGGCTAGATTACAATCAAGCTATTTTGATTTTTCTTTCTTGCTCATACTGACAAACCCACAAGGACCTAGATAAAATAAGCCTTTGGACAAAAATATTATTTTTAATAAATGTAAGGATATTGATGGCTTTATCTACAAAGCACTTTTAGATGAAATTCCATGGTATTCTTAAAATACTGCAACTTTTCTGTTACCTGTAAGACTGCTAATTCACCCAGATGCTGATTTTAAAACCTACCCCTTCAAAGTGCTGCCTGAAAAAAAACGTGCTGAAAAGTTAAATTCTGTCCTTGCAATTGCCTCTAAGAGTTTGAGTAGCTGTTAAGCAGATAGTTTTGAATGGAAACCAGAACAGTAGAGGTTGGCAAAAAGAACTTCTGCCTAATCAAAACAGCCGTAAGAGGAATGTCCGGGCATAACCTGCCCCCGACAACATCCACAGACAACATCACATACTCATGGGAATAATCCCGTCAAGCACATAAGAAAAGGATGTTGATGGCTCTTCTTATGTGGTCAGGGTTTATTTAAACTGCACATAGAAATAACAGATAATTCCAAAGTCAGTTTTCTCAACTCCAGTTATGGCTGTTCCAAGGGAAAGCTTAAAAAGCCTGAACCACTAACAGCCTTGGAAGTTGCAGTGTATAATCCCACCATTAATATACAGTATTGCATTACAGGGTTGGTTGCCAATAAAAATGTGTCAGGTATGCTGCGATCTCACAATAGACTTGGCAATTTAACAAAAAATGTGGAATCCTAAGAATTTCATTTTATCTTAATAATAGCCAGCAGATGCTGTAATCGTTTCAAACCCACAGCATTGATTAACAGCACTCAACAGTTTCAAACTCTTAAGAACTCAAGAGACAACAATTGGGTGTTTTGATGTTAAGGGTAACATGGAAGCATGTGTTTCCCTAAGAAGCACCACGGACATACAGACTGGTGACATCACCTTTTCAAACAGACTTCAGTCATTCCTGCTCTCCCTGTTCTGCCTGAGAGAAGCTCAAACCATCTGCGGCTGCCCTGAGCTGTAACACAAAGAAATGAACCCAACTGCCAGGAATGACCCGGGTAAAACTGCACACTTCCAAGTGCCAGGTGCTGCATCTCAAACCCAAGAACCCTCCTGCATTAGCTCTTGGTTGTGCCACCTAAATACAGATGAGCGTGAATGAATATTGCAGGAAGCCTGGGAATGGGAACTCTGCTGCCCGGTAGCAGGTCCCTTTCCACCATTCCTGCTGTGGGATCCTACCCAGTTTGGGTTACTCAGACCTGTGGTTAACCCGTGTTTCCCTCGGAAAGGCCAGACAGTCTGGGCTGAGATGCCAAGCTGTGATTAAGGGCAGGGGAACGCGGCGGGCGGGCTGGACAGGCACGCGGAGCAGGAACGTGCCCGCCCAGGGCGCTGCCCTCGGCTCACACGAGGCAGCTCTGCAGCGCAGCTCCAGCTGCTCTGGCACACGGGTGACAGGGGCCGTGTGCTCTGATGTGGCGCCAGCCCGGGCACGGGAAGCCCCTGTGGTGGCACAGCCACTGCCTGTCCAGTACAGGCACAGTGCAATGGAACTGGTCCGGCAAGCCATACGTTACCCATGTTATCCATCCCAAACGTTCCAGCAATACAGGGACTGATTCTTAATTTGCTAACCTAAATCAGTTCATAGTTGTCCTGAAAAATACCTTGTGTATGAGCATTTGAGGCTTTCCTACTTCATTTCTTTTGGGCTTTGACCATAATTATTTTAGCACAAGAGTGCATGTCCCTGTCCTCCCGTGTGCCATCTGCAGTGCCTCTGTAAATAACGCTGCATCTCGAGCCTGATGTCATGACCAAAAAGGATCTGTCTGGGCTATAAGCAGAGGTGGTCAGGGTTTCACCACACACTGCAATTCCCAGTCTCCCATATTTACATTTCCAGCTGCACGCACGCAGTGCCCCGGAGTGGCAGCAGCTCCATTTACATAACCAGAGCTGGGGACCCGGGGGCTTGTGCTGAGCTGAGCCCCCCAGTCCGGGCAGGGAGAGCTCCCCCCTCGCCAGAGAACGCTGGACCTGCACGGGAGAGGCTGGGGGGAGTCCAGCAGGGCGTTACAGAGTGTGGGTATGCGAGGACATAAAACCCTCTCCTGGAACTGGCCGCAATGAATGGCTCTTGGTAGTCAGATTTATTTCTTTAGGTGGAGCCTCAAATTCAGATTTTTAAGATGATCAACACTTTTGCAGACAAGGTTCACATTAAAAAGATCTCTAGTTATATGCGTTCAAGTTTGCCATATATTTTTTTTCTGCTAAAGATTTAAATATCATGTGGCTTTAGCTTTCTTTCTGTTCACTGAATATCAAGGTCAATTAGGAATGATGTCTGGCTAGTACTCTCAGAGCAGATTAGACAGTTGCATCAAAAACTAGGACCATGTATAGGTCATCTGTTACTGTGACCTAGATTTCTGAGAATCTGTTCAATTTGTTTTATTGAAAATGTGGTCCTCTCTCAGTTCTGTTTCTCATAGCAAACCTCTGTAATAGCAAAAAATAGCTTTATTAGGTACTTATAGACGTTGCTTACTACTTCTGCTAAGACACAAAGAAAATCAAATCCATGCAGCAGACCTGTGCCTGTCATCCATTTAATTTTAAAATAACTTAAGGTTCTGAAAGGCTTATGCCTTATAATCTAAAGCATTTGGTCTACATGCCAAATACTAAGCAATCTGAAATACATAATAGCTTAGCTGCAGCTTTGTTTGCCCTATTTAATTCATTTTTTTACCCTCAGTAACCAGTGGGTAGATGCAATATTTCCACAGACTTCTTTGGAAAAATGAGAACATTCAGAGCGAGCCTGTTTTGTTTGTATCTGTGTGAGCTTTGTGGTGCCCAGGGAGGAGAGCTGGTGTGGACTGCCCAGATCCAGACGTCCCTCCCAGATCCACCTGTTTACTGAGGATAAGGATGGTGCTATCTGAATCCTGACACTTCGCATCCACCTATGCCTGCTGGGTTGTCATTCTGAAACCACATAAAAGCAGATTTCCATTTGGAACATTTTATGACAAATTTCCTCTCCTCTCACAGCTCCTAATTGTTCCGGTAGAAACCAGTTACTGGAACAGAGATCATGCAAACCCCCCTCTTGCTGGTGTAAGTGTTGGGGAGAGGGAAAGGCAGAAGGTGCATCTTATAATATTAGAAACTATTTTCTAAATACCAGTGAGTTCAGTGCTAAAACTGTAAAAATACCGAAGTGATTGCGGAACCCACAATCCAAAGACCAGATCTGGGCATTATCATCATTATCAGTGTCTGTGGCTCATCATGTTGGGGTACAGAGCACATCTGGAACACTTGTGCTCTCATCACACCCCGGGACAAAAGGCTGGTGATACGATCAAACAGCAGGAGAAAGGACACAAAAAAAAAAAAAAGGAAAAAATGCCAATAGATTGAGATTCAGAAAATAAAATCTGCAGTACATCCCTCCCTCATACATCGTACTTACAAAATCTGTTCCCATTTTTTCAAAATTCTAAAGCCAGTTCTACCAACTCATCTGAATTTTATACTACTTTCATATTCAAACTTTTATGTGCATCTCACAGCACACTGGGACCAATTTATTTTATAGGCAAGATAAAACCCAGCAATATTTGGGTGACGTTATCCAAAGATCATTCTTCTAAATGAACATAAGTACATTTTCTCCTTTTTGTTTCACATGATGGCTGCATTTAAATAGGCTAAATGTATAATTCAGAGAAGAATGGCCGAGTCCTGCTCACCTGGGGGTCATATCCACATCCATCCAATATTTAAAAGCACGCAAAAGCAAAGAAATTAAATATATAAGAGGCGGGGGAGGAAGTCTTTCTTCCAACAGAATATTTGCCTGGTAACCAGATAAAAGAGACCGCCTCTTTTTTTTCCCCCAAATCACAGTTAGTTGTTCTACAAGAGTCTTTGAAGACACTTCTATTTTAAATTTTAACACCTGAAGAACATTTAAAGATGTGCTGCTCTGGCTGAGCCGCACACAGAGCAATGGGAGGGAAGTCCCACAGGAACATGGTTCAAACTCTGAAGCCAGCGCCGTGTCATCAAGGCACATTCAGATCATTTGTAAATAAGGCTGAATGAATTCGGTGTGAAAATGGGAACAAACAGCAATGAAACAGAGTGGAAATCCATCCATCGTGTGGATGGGAGCACGTGTGGGGTGTGATGACGTTTCCCTGACAGCACAGAGCACAGACATCGAGGCTTTGTGGTACTGCTGTGGCTGAATGGGAGTAACCACAGGCAGGAGACGGGAGCCAGGATCCTGCAGAGGTTCAGTGGGATCAGCACTTGTTCTGTGTGGCGCCCGTTCAGCTCACAGGGAAGGCACACTCGCGGAACGAATAACGCTGGGAAGGGATAAGAAATCTCATAACCTCTGGGAGGAGCAGGAGGATGGGGAAAATGGATCCTCACCTCTTTCCTTCCTGCTCATTACAGTGTCATTGTAATGTCATTTTCTTTGCTTCAGTTATTTACAGTTATTGGAAGTAAAATCTTTACTGCACTGAGTGTATCGTGAAATGGAGTCTTATGAGATGGCAGCATAAAACTGACCTGGAGGTGCCACACTGCCAAAACTGCGCCAAAAAGTGAGATTTTACAGGTGTTTCTTTTGAGAACTCCAAATCTTGAAGTCTTAACAGATGAGAATTGTTGGATTATAAAGCTGAAAAACAGGAACTAATTATCTTCAAAGGGGCAGTTACCAACAAATCAGGAGAAGACATTATGATTATGAAAAGCACATCCTTCACTGGATCACTCTCCATCCATGCAACTTCCCAAGCAGACAACCTAAGCTTTATCCACCTGGAATTGCTAATATTTCAAACAGTGAATTAAAAGTCCCAGTTAGCATATGAAAAAAAATCTGTATTTTTGTAGTGTTGTATATGATCAGTGTGTGAACAGAGGATTCGATTGGAGTCATGTCCCCAGTCTGGAGTCCCAGGAAGCCACCTCTGAAACATCCCGCTCAGGAATGGACCTTCCCTTATGCAGCAGGGATCATACTTTAGTACAATCTTTAGAGATCAACCCATATAAACAAAACAAACACCTCCAATTTCTCTCCCCATTATTCTGCAGTATATTTTCCCTGTTTGCCCACTGCACGTGCAGGTTCTGGGCATGTCTTCAGTATCTCACATAAGAAAACTGAAATGATGCCTGTAGAACACACACCCTGGGCTGGGTGTCACGCTCGGGGTGAGCCCACACAACGCGGGCACGGTGGCACTGCCTCTCCAAACCGAAGGAGACCTTAATGCCAACGCCATTCCCATCTCCAGCTGCATTACACATCCCAGAAGCAATGACAAGGGGACCAGTCTGACCTTTGGGACCAGCAGGAGAACCCATGGTGCTTCCTGCCCTCCCTGCCCTGGCATAGACTGGCCAAGTCCAGCTCGTTCCAACCTCAGCACAACAAGGCCACAGAAGAACTAATTTTTGTGAAGACTGTCAGACTGATGACTCTGCCAGCAATCTCGAAAATGCTAAAAGGCAGAAAACAATCTCGGTAACAGAATCATCTGCAGTTAGGATCATCTCTCTCCTTCCCGAAACCAAGGCACAGGAACTATGCCTGAATTCCCAGCTAATGGGAAATCTTTTGATCTTCACAGACATAGAGTTACCAGCCAAGAACAGTAAGCACAGGAGGATGTTCTGAAGAAGCACTTATCCTAAATTTACCACCACAATGAATGTAACGTGTCCTGGGTCTGGAGCAGTGCAGTACTGCAGTGATGGAGAACTGTGAACATGTTTAATACAGCAGAAGAGACAATGTTATTTATATCTCCCAAAGCTGCTTACCCAGCGTCAGATGTGCCAGGGCATAGTGCAACTGCAGGAATCCATCAGGAGGACACCTGAGATTCCTCTCCATTAAAAGTGATGGATCTAACACAGCCAATCATCTTCATGGCAACAAATGTTATCTTAAAAGACAGGGGATAAAAGTTCACAGGGAAGCCGTGCAAATTCATGAAGAGAAAAATGCATTCCTGGTGACTGAAGGCACAGAAGCCCGTCTCCAGAAGTCTCTGTGTGTTGAAAAATGTCTGGAAGACAGGAGATGATTAGCAGGAAATGCGTGAGCTTCTCCTCCTTGTATCCTTCTCCAAACATCCATTAGCCACTGGTTTGACTATATTTTAAGAGTCAGAACTGCTTTATTGATTGCAGCCAACAGCTGCAATTCAAAAGTGGTCCCAAACATCAAGGTAGTTTTTCCCAACAAAGACAATTTCTGAAGTTCTGTGAAATGGGATGATGACACCATTACTGAGACATCCAGGGCCGAGGTCAGTTTTGTTCCCTGCAGATGCAGGTACAAACAGCTCACAAATGCAGCCTCCCCCAAACCCATCCCTGCTGGGCCTGCTCAGAACAACTTCCCCTGCCCCACCCTTGGGGTGCTGGGAAGCTGTTACAGTCCTGAAGAGGCTCCTTATGCCCTCCCCAGCCTGCCTGGGTGAGGCTGTGCTCAGCCTTTGGGAAATGTGGGGTAGAGGCAGACAGGGCTCGAGTCATCGTGTGTCTGATCCCTTCCCCTTGCACAGAAACAGTTCTGGAGACAGGACAGTGAGCTGGAGTCTAATCCAGGGCGATCGCTCCTGTGTAAGTAGGTCAGCAAGGAAGCTCCTGCCCAGGGTCATGTCTTCCAGCCCCCACCGCCCTTCTCACTACCAGCAAATTTTACAAACACGTCTTCTAGCAGGTTACAGGAGATGGAGGGTTTGATTCTGAGGGTTTGCGTGTGTGTTCCAGAGAGATAAAACAAGTTGTGCTTAAAAAATGCAACTATTTCACCATTTTAATGGCTCAGAAAGAGTGCAGTAAGGCGCTTAAAAAAATACATGGCATCTCATTACTCAACCTGGGTTGTCAGATTGCAGGAACATCCAGACTAGCTCACTGACAAATGCCTTATTTTAAAATATTACCATGTTTGGCAAAACCAAAATAATTTTGCTTTTCTGCTAAAATGACTTGCCGAGCCTTAGTCTAATGCTTTTCAAGAATGAGGAGTGTTTAGTATAATTTTGTTGCAAAATCACATCCCTGTAGGTCAAAAAAGTTTCCCAGTCCTTCATATGCTCTTGAAACAGAAGTTCATACCTCAGGTTTCTGAAGAGTCATTTTTCTCTGCTAACACCCACTGCCAAGGTCGTGCTTCCCCCCGTGAAGACAGACCTATTCCCATGCCCAGGGCAGGGTTACTGTGCTCTAAGTGGCTCCTTTGTGCAGGTAAAGATATTAACAGACACGACAGAACTCCTGAGCCTTCACTGTTTTACCTCAGAGAACTCTATTTTACTGGTGGCAGTCTTTCTGATTATTTAATTGCTCTCCACTCATCCTTTCAGAAACCTGTTCAGCTCAGTGATGTCCTTAGGGCAGCCTGAGCCAGAACTGGATAAAGTATCATTTCAGCAATTTCAGGAGAACTAAATGCAGATGCACCAGCCTCTGTTCCTGTTCAATATTTCATTGTTTGCACAGTAGTAAGACTCAGATTGTGCACACACATGCAGTTAATTATCTCCATGGCAAGTACTGCTTCATGCGGCCGAGTCCCTTATCCTCACACATGGTCTGTATTCCTTGTTCCCAAACATGTAACTTTGCATTTGACTGTACCAAAGCATTCATTTACACTTGATTTATCTAGAGATCCAAACTGGTGTCACTTTTCTGCCTAAAAAAAACCCCAAATCTAGTAAAATGGGATACTTCATTTCTCCCAGGCCAGTAACCACGATGCTTTAGGACGTGGCCAACAGTCACTCCAAGGCTGCGCCAACTGGATCAAGTTCCCACTTGGAATTGCACTGAGACCTCCCCGTTTGTCATTTGTTAATCCTTTTAAGATTTGCCACAGCAAATTTGTATCATACCAGTTTAAATTGTCATTTGGTATTAAGTCAAACACCTTAGAAAAGTCTAGGGTATGTTGCATCCACAAGCAAGCTTGTCAACTCAGAATGAGATCAAAAGAACTTGATAAGTCCTTCATAAATCAGTGGAAACTGGTATTAACAGCATTTCTCTCAGGTCCCAGAAGAGCTCTGCATTTATTTTCTCTAGGATCACCACCAGAGCACTATGTCCTAAAGGGGCAAATGGAACAGACTGGTAACTTTGTGCCTGATTTCCTGTAGTCCCAAGACTTGTCAAGTGTCAGACCAAGGAGTTTTTGGACAGTTAAAAATAATCTCCAGTGCTAATTGTAGAAGACTGTTGAATCTGAAATGTTTGGCCGTGGCATTGCTACTTAAGCACCCAAATTTCAATGAAACAGCAATAACTAAAATTACTGCCAGCAATTCCATCCTTGTGTCTCCCCAAGGTGTATTTGTGTGCTTACCCTGCTGAAGTCATTTACCTTGACAAAGAAAACACATTTTTACATTACAGTTAAAGCTTGTTCCAGAACAAAGCAAATGTGCTCACACATGGCATTTACATGGATGCTGCAGGCGGGCAGTGAGACACTGTCATGTGCTGAGCAGAGTCTTGGCCCTGATTTCCATCCCTGGGGTTGCACACCTCCCTTGTGAGAGTCACAGCTACAGCACAGGTGGTGGGAGAGAAAGGGAAGCTGCTTTACTACCAGATGCATATGTTAAATTTATTTAGTGATACTTTAGGGCAGTGCTGCTGAGATTCCTGCCCTGCTATAAATAAAAGCCTTATTGTGAGGAGCTAATAGAATGATTGAATTAGGGTGTAAGAATTGTTCAGGCGCCATAAATACCCAAAGCCCAGAAACATCCACAAAATTAACTAAATCCTGTCCTCATACTCGAGTTACCAGGTTTAACCTCTGTGTTTCAGGGTTTGTATGCAGATTTTGAGGAAACCATTTTCTTCGTACAGAAATCCACTCTCTCCACTGTAAGTTGAAAGAAAACCCTGCATGCTCTGAACATACAATATTTTCATTGTAAAAGTCTAGGCAGCAGTCACTGCCTCCCTGATTGGTGCCATTACACTGGTGAGCTCACAGGGATCCCAGTTTACAAGGCATTCCATGCACAGAACTAACAGAGGCAGGCTTTAAGGGACCCCTGCCCCATGGCCCCCTGCCTCCAGCACCTGGGGAGGGTGTCAGGTCCACCTAATGCATTTCATGACAGAAAATAATAATTAAGCAATAACAGTAGAGGTGGCAGCTGTCAGTTCTGGATTGGTTTTGGTGCTTCCTAAGCAGAAGAAGTCTGAGAGGAAGGTATGTTAAGGTTTAGTGCAGACCATAACTTTTGGAGTGTGCCTTGCACATATTGCCCACTTAGTGTTTCCAGAGAACTGTTTTATCATTTCGGAATCTGTCCAAAAATCTAGCTTGATGGAGAGCTTTGAACTTTGCAAGGGGGAAGGAGTGCACAGCCAGGATATAGAAATAACATGTACAGTTTGTTTGTAACATTCAGAAGAAATTCAAGCTCTAAAATCACGAAAGGAGAAAGATGAAAGTTACCGCCTTGAAGGTCAGTGGAGGTATAAAAGAAGGAAGAAGTAGTGAACTGAGAAAAAAGCCTCTCTCACAATGTAGTTTAAATATAAACACACTGTTTTGGTTTGTTAAAACCAAAATTTCATGCTTCACTTGAACTCAGTTTCCTTGATTTATGTTATACCTACCACATGTAGTCACCCTCCACTCTGGGACACTCCTGAGGCTTAACACTCAAGGCTGAGCACTGCTTGTGATTAATTCAAATTGTCTTTGTTCTTTCCACCAGCTCCTACTCCAAAAGACGGCAAGAAAAAGGTGAGACTAATTTTCAGAGAATTCTTTTGGTTTTCAGTATCAGCTGATGTTTAATGATACCATTAAAATCAATCAGTTTAAGTGCAGACTACAGCCTGTATTCCTGGAGCGAGATTGCTTCAAGTACTTTATTAGACAATACACTTACTGTTAAGTTACATGTATTAGCTCAGGATATTCAGAGAGACACTTATCATCCCTACAACAGGAGAAAATACTCTGAATTTAAAGCAACTCTCCGGAATGTAAGCTGTAAATTATCCCCACGGACTCTGTAGGCTCCACTTCAGTCACAGTAAATTTATTTCAGATACAGCAGCAGATTTAATTTTTAACAAACAAACTGCAAATAATTCCTCTCTCAAACCATGCAAGCCAGGTGGAAAAGGTGGAGATAATTAGATCCAACATAGAGACTTAAAGAGAATAAATCCCATTTTCCTCTTTTAGGGGAAAGAAGAGGGGGGACAGGAGCTGTAGAAATACAGAGACAGAGATTATGCACTCCATTAAGAAGTAGATCCCTTGCTCTCACTTCTGTTGGTTTAAAGTTATAGATGCCCCCATAACTTTATTTTTTTTTTAAGCAAACTTTATAAAGAAATCTGAATCAGTATAAACACCCTTAGTTGCAGCTATTGAGAATATGAGTGTCCACAGGAGGAAAGGCTTTTCCACAACTGCAATTCTGGTATATTCAAAGCTGTTTTAAGGAACACTAAGTCAACTCAGCATCCATAACCAGTGTTACACTTCTGCAATTCATTAGTCCTTGTGGTTCCATTTCGTAATTAAAATACTTTGCAGTTTAAGACTTTACAATAAAGAATGTGCAGTCCTCAGCAGTGTTTCCACTGCCAGTCTATGGAAAACATATGCATGGAAAATATGTACAGTGCATGTATACAGCCATCTTTGGATAGCTTCAGTGAACATTCAACGCTGTCGGTGAGTTTGAGAACTAGAAAAAACCATCGACCGTTGACTGTACCTTGAGGTTTATCACAAACCCTGTGTTGAATGGAAAGCCTGAACCTTCAGGGATTTCACATGTGGTTGCCATTAACAGGTCATGATTTACAGATTATATTAAGAGCTACGGAGGTTGAGTTTTTCCAGTTCTACTTTCTCTAAAAGTGAATTGGTGCATAAGAAATGTTTGTTTTCTCTTTAAAAAAAAATTAAAACTTTATACTGGAGCAGAATTTCCAGAGAACAGAGTATGAGAGCAGTGGAAGGTTTTGTATGGGCAGCACAAAAGCAGGAACATATCCGCACCATATGGTACTCTTGGAAACAAATCTGAGTGTGGTGTATGTTCAAAATAGCAGAATACAGGCCAGATCAGGAGGGAAACCTCGTTTCCATTTGGGCTGGCAACTTGAGCTTCGCTGGAAAAAGCTTTGGAATGTCAGTTCATTTGCTCACAGGAACCTGCGCTCGATTTCAGCAGCTGCTCACCGGGAAGGCCGGGCGAGGACCGGCTCCCTCCCGGCCAGGCCCAGCTGCTCCCGCGACTCCGGCTGTCGCCTCCCAGCCAGGCAAGCAAGGAAACACCCTTCTTTTGAAAGGAACAAAAGCCAAGTATGGGGGCACCTCAGTGGTACCTATGTGGAACCTTCTCCACCCCAGCTGGGGGATCAGGTGTAGGACTGGGGGCTCTGGGAGCCCGTGCCTTCAGAGGGTGCAGGCGCCCGTTTTGCCCCCACAGGACTGCAGAACCCATGAAACACCCAAAGCACGTGCCGGGGAATGTTGTCTTGAGCTGCTCTAGAAGGAGATCTTGTAACATGTACAATTCTGCTTCTGTATACAGTCACAGATGGGCAGGATCAACAAAAGAGATACGTGTCTGAGGCCCAAGAGAAAGCACAGGCTGTTGAAACTTCAGGCTGTTCCCTCCGAGCACACCTGGCATCTTCATGTGTGTCTGTCAAATGACCAAGGGGCATGAAAATACCAGACAGGCCTCTGTGTCAGTGGAAGGTGGTTCAGCTGGTAGTTACCTCCACCATCAGAGCCTTCCGGCCATCCAGGAGGTCTGACAAATCCTGAACCATGCAGAGCTCAGCATCTGAAGCAGCTGCTCAAAGTGATGAACCACTTGTCAAGAGCAGTGGGTACCTCAGTAATGGTGGTGGGGCAGTGGTTCTTTCGATAGCCAAGCAGCAGCCTCTCAAGCAGGATGTCTCATCCTGGTGTACTGTGAATACTCCTGGGATGAGGTCCAGCCCTCACTGTGTTAGAAAACATTGTGCTTCTGAAGAATTTTCAGAAAATAATTTAAATGCAAGAACAGGGAAGGTTCAGTGAATGTGCCATTTTCAAGCCCCTGGTGTACACAGAGTCAAGAACCATAAACTTCAAACCAGGTGTTCCCAGCTGCAAAAGTCTGTAGTAGAAGTGGATTAACTGAGCAAAAATAATCACCTTTACAAAAAAAAAAAAAGGGTGATTTATCTTAATGTAGTTTCTAAAGAAGATTCTGCTACTGTCCCAGTCAAAGTGTGCTTGCCAGAACCACCAAGACTCCGAGGAGCCCTGAAATAGCTGTACATCCTGAGGTCAAGATGACTGCAAAGGGATTGTTCTGTGTGACAACACCGTCCCAGCAGAGCAGCATCTTCAGCACCTCATGGCTGCAATCAACATTCATTGCTGTCGGTGGGTTTTCATTTCTATCAACTCACTGATCAATGAATGCAAACTGCGGACCAGCCAGCCAAGGACCAGCCTCATACAGCCAAGGACCAGCCTCTTAGAGCCAAGGCCATACAAGCTTGTATGGCCTGGGCAGTTTTCTGGCAAAAAAAATCGACGGTTTTGCCAAAGAAGTGCTTGTATGCAAGTTCTGCCTCCCAAACCCATGTAAGGCAGGCTATGGCTGTGCCCGTATCCCACCAGAGAGGTTCAGGACATGTCATCCAGCTCCTTCATGAGCAAGTATGAGTGCTAAAAGCATTGTGTAACTTAAGAACTGCACAGGGATTTTTAAAGGGGCAGAACAGGTGAGGAACGAACTCAATTTCAATAAAAGTTACACCCAGTTGGTAAATATCTCACTTTCAGTAAAGTGTAAACCTACAGCTTTACCTGGTGATGGGAAATGAAACTTCCTCTGAAGTGAGCCCAGCTGTGGAACAGCACTGGGTCCTACAAAGTGACCAGTGAGATGAGAAAGGACTGAGGCTGTGGGGCTTTGGATTGACAGAGTAGGAATGGGACGGAGCAAGGCAGAAAACAGCCACTGATTTAAGGGGCTGCTGCAGAGAACATTCTCCATGCTGTGGTGGGCAGGGTCAGCTTTGGTTACAGTGGAAAGGTTCAGGAGCTGGGGCTGACTACCTGGGGCAGGCAGGGACCCTCCTGCCCTGCAGGGAGCAGCACACACATCTGCCTGCAGGACAGACAGAACTGACACTGCCTTGAGACAGAAGAGCAACCTCTCGAGCTGCCCTCTGAGTATTTTTTAATGACTGGCATGACATACCTGTGCCCAGGAACGCCACTGTCTCTGGGCAGGGCAGTGCAGTAAAGGCAGGAGGCCCCTGTGTTGCCCCCATGCTCTGAGGAGGGGCCACTCACACCAGGGATGGAGGATCCTGTTCTGCTCAGCAGTGGTATCAGTCAATTCCCTGCACAGTAAAGGGTCCAAGCACTTCTCCTGTGCCTTGTTTCCTCCTGCAGTTGTTTACAGGCTTATTCTGAAGCAGCGTGTTCAGGCACGCTGTGCTGATATCCCACAGGAGCCATCTCCCTCAGCTCGCTGTACAGTTCAAGTCAGAACAACTCACTAATGACTTTTAAACTCCAGTTTGGTGAATATTCAAAATAAATCTGTCTGCTTGTTCTGTTCTGCTAAAAGACTTGAACTTGTTCAATCTTATACAGGAACAACTCCGCCGAGTTCAACAGTTACACGCTCACAGACTGAGTGCAAAAGTGGAGCTTTAGGAAAAAATCTCCCCTCTCCCTGAGCCCGACAGTGAAGGGCTCTGTTCAGTCACCCAAAGCGAGCACTTCCACTGACACCCTGGGTAAGTGTGGTGCTTTGATAGAGGGAATTTACTACAGTAATGTAACAGTGAACAGCCCAAAAGCACGGCTGCCAAATTGTTTTAACATTATCAAAACGAGAATGACTCATTTTTTATGCAGTTTGACATTTTGCCTTTGAAACCTCAAATTTTTCAGCATGCTTGGCAGGCTCCCTCGGAAGTGAGAGTGCACAATTTGGATTTTTTCCAGCGACATCTTACATGATGTACAAGAAAGTACTTGTGCATTACTTTAAACAGACATTTCAGCCAACTGGTTTCCCTCACGTACACTTGTATGAAAGTACAAAATACAGTAGTCCTGACAGAGGTGTTCATCTTTACTGCAAGGACATGTGAAAATAATTCACTGCAATTACTCTGAGACATTTCAGACAAACAGAGAAAACTACAGTAAAGGGGCCATCACCCTGTTTGCCAATGCACAACAAGCCACTCCACAGATCTTAAAGACTCTGGATGCACAAGTAAGCTTAAGAATTCATTTTCCTACTCTGCTGTAAAAAAATCCTCAAGATTTTTTTTTTTTTTCTGCTTTAATCATGTTTGGTAATGAGACAGCAAAGGAAAAAACTTACTACGGGAAGACAGGTTAGCAGACGTTCAGAATGTTTTTAAATCCATGCTTGGGAAGTTTTAGATGTTTCTGGCACCAACTGTTCACTCCCTACCAGAGCCACCACCCCACAGATCCACCTGCCCCGGAGCATATCAGCGTGATGCTGAGCACCAGCTCCTTCAGTGCTGCCCCTACAGACGTGGGACAGCTGGGGCTGGAGAGGTCTGGGATCTGCCCCAGCAGGAACTGCCAGGGCTCATCTATCCATACTGGAGGCTCCAGCAGGCCTTCCAGCACTTCAGGGACCCCGCTGCCCACCGGGTGCCCACCAGCACTGACGGGGGGATCGAAAGACAGGAAGACATCAAAAGAACTCAAGGAGCTTGGTTTATTTAGTTTCTCAGAAGTTTATATAAATATCTTCATAGGGAACAGATGTTTGACAAGCATTTTTCAGTTTAGCAAAAGATAACACATGAAAGCCGTGGCTAGACAAACTCAGAGCAGCAATAACATACAGTTGTTTAAGGGAAAGGAGGGTCATTCAGCTCATGTTGGACAGCTTTGCTCTTAGCATTGGCAGATACATTCTGCTGGGAGAATACTGTGGAAAATTCAGTTTTGTTTTAATACCCTTTAATGCAGGAGAGGCCTGAATGCAGTAAATCTGAGCTATGTCAGGCCACAAAGGCTCAACAGAATATTAGCCAATGTATCATCACAACCTACACATCTCTAAATGACAGATTATTCTACGTATGCATGTGGAATTATCTGTTTCCATATAAAAATGATCAACTGCATGAAAACCTGGCTAGATGCCTACAAAGGTGTTTTATTAATCAACAGGTAAATAACTGCACAGACATTTACAACTTGGAGCCTGCCATACCTGCATTCCACACAGCTGTTCTCATTACAAAGGAAGGAACCACATATTTCCACAGTTCTCCCAAGTTCCCCAGTAAAAGTGTAAGTCCACCAGCACGATGGCACATGGAAAGGACCATGTCCTGGCTCTGGAGGGCTTTTAGCAGCTTGAACATCTGAGCATTATTTCTGAAATGAGCTGTCTGTTAGAAATTTCAGATTTGAAAAATCCACAGAGTTCCCAAACAGTGAGATGAGAAGTTGCTTTGAATGAGGGGTTTGCAGAGGCTCAGCCCTCTGTTAAGGACACGGTTTCCCAGTCCCACCAGTCTGACAAGGGCCTGTTGCCATCTAGTGGATTCCATCGACTGGTCCCTCCACTCAGCAAAGGCCACTAGATGGAGCGTTAAGAAGGAATTCAGAATTCCTAATTTTTAGGTGTCCAGCAGCTCAGATTTTCAAAGTCTCAAAAAGTTGCAGGCCCAAAATTACCGTGAAATTGAAGAGGATTTCACCAACCGCTCTCAGTTTCACGAGAAATTCCAGGCTCTACATCTCCAAGTTTAATACTGAAACACCACAGATAAATACTTCCTGATTGACATAATTTACCATCACCTCAGGGGTTTATATCACTCACAAACAGGCCTCTACTTCACTGAGATACCTCTGGTGACAAAGGATCTTACACAACCTGCATTCTGCTGGTGTAAATAATCACATACAGACCTGGTCTGTGCTACTTTTGTGAAAAATACCTCATCGGCTCTCAGCTATTGGGAAACTCCACTTTCGTGATTAAGCATTAGCTCTAAAACTTCTTGAAGTCTACCATGGAGCATCAGTTCACATCTTTGGATTATCTCAGAATGAGAAATTCCTGCTTATCATGTGGCAAGAAAAGGAGTACTTACTGCCCATGGAGTTCATAGGGAGGACAGGAGAGGAGGAACTCATCTGCTCCACATCTGTAGCTAATGGGAAAGTGAAAATGAGAAAGATGTGATGTGCATGTTACCAAGAAGTTTTTATTTTGAAAACTCATTTACTCTTAAATTGAATATGCTTGTCTTTGGTCATCTGAGGAAGCTGCTTTAGAAGCAGGTAATTTTTAACAGCATCATCCTTCCCTCTTTCAAGATACGTCTATCTCATCCACGTTATCTATAGATGTACTTTTCCAAGCAGTTGTATTGGTAATCTGTAACTTGTGGTGGTTTGAGAATATCAATTAGAACAACTTCCAGCATAAAGAAATTCTGGATTACATCAGCTTTAGACTGCATTCAGACCATTACTGTGGAATGAAAGGACATGATGATCTCCCATCTGTGTTCACTGCCCTTTTAAAAGATTCCGGATAGGAAGAGAGATGCTCTTCCAATGACAGGCAAAATGCTGGGATTTGATCTGGAGCAGCATCAAAACCAAGTGTTTTTAAACACAAGACACTCCAAAGCCTTATTTTCTAACAGCTGAAAGAAGAAACAGAATTTCCTGCTTTTGTCTGCCAGTGAAAAACCCCAAAGTCAGAATGTGATCCAAACCAAATGGCAGATGTCCTCTGTGTTTTGGGAAGGATCCACCCTTCCAGGACCCAAACCAGGAAAGACCCATCTTCCAGTAACAGGGTCAGTTTTAACCCAAGATTAGGTAAACCAGAGATACATTCTTTGGGGCTTGATCTCTGTCAAAAGACCACAGCCCCTCTCAGCACATCACCACAAACACCGAAGTCAAACAGATCAGTCTCCATCTTCATCATTTTGGTGCTGGGAGATGCCACATAATTATATATTCTGTAACTCCTGTTTAGCTTTAAGACCCAATAAATGCACACTAGAAGTTACATTCCTAACCACAGAACACAGCCCCAGAAGCACAACTCCAGCCCACAGCCAGGCTGTGCTGCCAGCCCAAATCCTGCCTTTCACATTCTTGCAATTCCCATTTCTCTGGCAGGAGGCAGTTCCCCAAGGATCACTGTTTACACTGAAAAGTGCAAAGTTCTGCTCTAATTAGGCAAACCACAAACAAATGTAAACACTTCAGCAGACCATTTTTACAGAACGTGAGAGCAGACACAGCACCACGCTGACTTAATCCTCCTGCCGTGCTTTCCTACCTCTCCGAGCGCCTCACCGAGGAGCCTCCTCGGTGCAGCTACTCAAAGCAGCAGCTTTAGTTCGGCGTGCTGAACGCCAGCCACAGCCAAGAGCAGCAACAAACACAATCACAGATTTATTCAGCGATGCCCTGGGTCGTTCCTCTCCTATTCCCCAGTGAATTATCAAGGCATTTACTGCCTAGAACATCTACACATTCATTTGTCATCTCGCTGTGTTCAGAAAGCTGCACGTGACGTGTCGACTGCACCTTCCCGACAGGCACAATCCAGAGTACACTGCACAGGTCTGTGGTGTGCTCAGAGGAAAAAATAATTTTGCATCTTCCCATTTTCCACCTTAGTCTCCCTAATGTGGGAATTGCTGACCCTCTGAAGGAGCTAGCAGCTCACACACTATACATGTGTTTATAAGTTAAAAAGGATTCTTCATATGCAGTACAGCCATTTCAGATCCCTGGGAAGAATTTGTACTTTTTCCTATTGAAAGCTACATGTGCTTTCACATACAGCCAAATTAAGCCAAAAAATAAGTGCAGCTTAAAGTTACTTTTAATCTTCTGTGGGTGGCAAGATTTAGCGGGTGTAGATTCGCCCTGAGCACAACTCAGCTTTCAGAAAGGTTGGAGGCCCAGCTCAGCAGATGGTCACTCAGGGGTTACCTGCTGCTCTGGCACACAGAGGTCACTGCCCAGCACGGGGGACAGATGGCACAGGGCAGGCACTGAGAACCCATTGTGTGAGCAACAGTCACTCGGGAGAAAGCTACACCTGCCAACATCTGGAATAGTTTATCAAGTATCATTCAAAAAGCAACTAAATATTGCACGTGCCTTCTGAAGAGAGCTTTCTGAGCAGTGCTTGGAGAGAGACAGAGCAAATTCTTGCAAGTCCTTTAGTTTTAGATTGTGGTGTCACAGGCTGCCAATAACAAAGTGTAACTATTTCCCAGCTCTGCTTGGGAAGGATAATTTCAGTTCATGCTTGAAATTACGTATTTTAACTATTTCTAATATGTTCACCAAGGCAGACACTGCGGTCACCACAGCCCAGCTGCTCAGGTTTGAAGGCAGAATTCCTTCGATGTCCTGCCCAGTGCTGCTGGGACCTGGTGATCCCACACCTGGAGTGCAGAACATGTCATGGCTCTGGTATCAAGAGCAGCAACACCTCAACGTTTCTGTTCTTCTGTTACTGGGAGATGGTATTTATGATGTATTAATCTTGAAATCACACTTAGATTTTTTTTTCTAAGTATATAAAAGCACAACTAATTATCCTACACCTGGCCTTGGATAGGTGCATTTAAAAATTTCTCTCAGTATTAAAAAAATTCAAACAGCTCTTTATGAAACATGGCAATGCTGATTTTGCTCTCTTATCCATAACCCCCTCCCCTCCAGCCCTTTTCACCTTCATAATGATAGGCAACACATTAAACTCCCCTAAAATCAATTGAGCTAAGGGAGAGGAGATATGGATTAGAAACCAGCTAAGATTTTGGAAACTGGTTTGCTCTGAAAGATGAAAAGGACAAAAGACTGCTCAGCTATGAAGAGCAGCTGCTGCCAATACAAGTATTTACCCCCTGACCCCTCCTCTGCCCACTCAGTGAACAGTGCCAATTGTTTTCCTGTATTATACAGTGTTTACAAGCCCTGAGTGGCATGAAAGGAATTAATAATTCAGCTCATGGAGCTGATGACCTTTATTGGGGTACTCCTATTTGCTGAGTAGGAATCAGAGCAAAAAAAACCCTTGAAGCCACAGGGTTTCTTTAAGAGTTTTTCACTTTACAGCCTAATTGGCCACCATAACATAAATCAATTATTTCTCCTGTTTTAAGCAACAATGCTACCTATTCTCAAGCACTCGATTTCTAACTTCTCTTGTATCAAGCCAGGCCTTGTTCTTTGACTTTTACGATGGTCTGGTAAACACACTGGCAAGGCCAGCTTGGAGAGCTTCGCAGGATCAGGAGCATTTGGGAATACCAGCAAAAAGAGGTTATGCTATTTTGAACTTCTCTTGACCTTTGCCTGCCCTTGTCCCTGGTTATGCTAATTGAAGGGGTATATGGGCTACTCCCAGAAATGAACTTAGCCTGAACCTGTGACACAGCATTGGACTTTGAAGATGAGTTTGGTACCCCCTCCCCAAGGGCTGTCATCTTACACACAAGAAGGGATAGCAGGTAAAACGCAGTACCCTGAGCACTGCAGGGAGACCCAAGAGGAGAGTGAGCAGAACGTGCTGCCTCAGTGAGTCACGTCATCTTCCCCCATGTCCAACCAGCTGCCAGGGATCAATCGCATGGATCCACGAGGCAAAAACGCAGTGGTGCTTGTGGGGCTGCAGACAGAGGGACACGGTCATAGCACAGCCTCCACAGGCACAGGGTATTCCAGATGTGACTCTGCCATGTCCCACAGGAGGCACTCAGGGCTCCTCTCAACTCCTGGCTCTCAGACCAGCACACGATGAGCTGTCACCACCACAAGCACATCCTGACTCATTGTGAGGTTCTCCAATCCCTGCCAAGCTGCTCCCCAGCCTGTATCATTCCATGGGGTTATTGCATTCCAGATGCAGGACTTGGGGTTTGTCTCTGTTTAACTTTGAAGTTTCAATCAACCATTTCCTTCAGCTTATCAAGGTCCTCCTGAACAGCAGCTGTGCCCTCATCGTGGTGTCATCTGCAAGTCTGATGAGTGTGTCCATCCCATCATCCAGATGGTTGACAAAATTGCTAAATAGTATTGGCCCTAATATTGACTCCCAAGGACAACCACAGCATAACAGGCCACCAGTTAGTGCTTGAACCCTTGACTGCCACCCTTTGAACAAAACAGCCCAGTTTTTCAACAACCCAGCTTGCCTACAAGGATGATATGGGAGAGGTTGTGTCAAAAGCCTTGCCTAAGGTTAGTGACAAAATTACTCTCTCCTCATTCATGGATCCAGTCATTTCATTGCAGTAGGAATGAGGCTGGTCAGGCATGATCTCCTCTTGGTAAACCCACAGTGACTGTTCCCAATTACCTTCCTATCCTTCAAGCGCCTGGAAATGTCTTTTGGGAAGATTTGCTCCATACCCTTCCCACTGAAGGAATGAGATGAGGATGACCAGCCTGCAGTTCCCCAGAGCGGCTACTGCTGAGCAGAGCTGAGTTAAAGGTCATTCATTGTCCCTTATCAGCTAAATTTTACTATACAGAGACATTCCTCCCCTTTCCCCTACATTGGGTAGAGCTTGTCTTACCTCAACACTGAAAACATACACTGTTTGCAGAGAGAAGTGGGAAGTAAGGTCATTGTGATAAATATTTATAATATTACTCATTTTCATTTACACAGAAAACAATCCCAGTTCCTGCTTACCAACAAAACTGAAAGGAAACCTACACAGAGTTGAATGTTCCAGGTACCTGCACTGCGTTCCTCAATAAACACTCTACAGACATTGTTATTTTAAATGCCTGTTTACATTCCAGTAAAATTCTGTCAGCATGGTATCTGATTTATTGATGCCATCAAAAGTCACAGGATTCCTGACGTGCCTCCTGAGGCACAAAAATCAAAGCAGAAAGGAGCTGCACGTTGCTGTGGTATCAGCATTACCCCACATGGGATGGGATGGGTTTCCAGAAGCTGGCTGTGTTTTCTGAGGAAGAACACAGTGTGCCCTTCTGGAAAGCTGCTGCTTCCCTGGGAGACTTAGCAGGCCCTGAGAAAAATGGGGGGGTGTGGATGGAAGTGCCACCCACAGCCAGCCCTTGGCTGACCAGGATATTGCCTTCCAGGCAGCCCAGCCTACTCCAATAATGGAAGATCAATTGCATAATCATTCTGTAAATCCGGGGAAATTCTTTATGGACTTTTTGATCACTAATAAAGTGTTGGCCAACACAGGGCATATTACTATCCATCAAAATCCATCTAGAGTCCACTAGAATTACCTTCATTAAAAAAACAGAATTGTCTGATACTATACAAGAGATTATATTTTTTTAAGAGTTAATAACACAGATTAATATTCATCTACTGATAGTTAATAGCACATTGTGATATACAGAACATGCCAGAAATCATGTTGCAAATTACCCAGTGTTCCCAGGGGCGAGTTGTTCCAAACTCCAACCAGGCTGGAAACACCCCTCTCACTGGACCTTTTCACCACAGCACAGGTAACGTGCCCGTTTACTCCCGCAGCCAGTGCAGGAATGGCACCGACACACCAGGATGCTGCAGAGGCACCGACACGTGATCGGTCTGAAAACAGCTGTTTTCCCTAACCTCGGGGTTAATGAATTTCACAGCATTTATCTTCCAATTTTAATTAGTGGAGCTAATATTACAGCTCCTGACTGTAATGGACTTGAGCTGCACACTGCCAGGACCTGGCTGGCTGCACGAGCCCTGGGATCAGGAGACTGGGCAGTACTTAATGAGTGAATTGTGCTCTGAGGATCACGACAGAAGCCTTAGATATGAAAAACAGGTATAAGCACTACACATTGGAACAAGCTTCCTCATTGTTACCACAGGCACACAGAAGCACTGCATCATCCAAATCAACCACTGAATGTATCATTAACTTAAATCAGCATTAGAGGGAAAAGCTTCCCTGCTGCCTGGCAAATTTGCTCCTTCCACGTTCAGCTACAGCATAAGATGAGCAGCACATGCTCACTGTCACACCAAACCTACTGCTGGCATTTGGGATTTAAACCAGCCAGTCCTGTGGTTCAGCACATGGGAGGGACATGTTAGAATGTGAAATACTCTGCACTGTAAATCAATCCCCAGAGCCGTGGCTCTCCCTGCACGTCGTCCAAGGATCAAGGCACAAGCTGAACACTTGTGTCAGTGTGGGAACAGTGGGGAGTGTCGCTCTCCCATTTTTGTGAGGTCTTCATTTCCCACAGGCCACCTGGAAGAGGCTGTGGATCGTGCCAACGGCTGCAATAACTGACCAGTCCTTCAGACTCCAGGTTTTCCTTACATTATTGATTCCAGCGTCCTGCTGGTGAAATTCAGCGATCCACAGCCTCATCCAGCACTTCCCTCTCAGCTCCACCAATACCAGGATCCTGGGTTTTGTTGGAGTGAAAGGCTTACATTAAGTATTTGGCCTCCCAGGGACAGGGATTACAAACAGGCAGGAATCAAGGGAAATTGGATTCTTTCTCCCCACCTACCTCTCTGCCTACTGTCTCCCGTGTTTGCAAACCGTATTAGCTCCTGCTGCTTGCAATTCCAGAAACACTTCCCTTTCTCTTCGGGGCTCATTGCAGCCACATCTGCCTACTGCTATAATCTCATTTTGCAGGACGCCACATCTCATAGTAGCTTTTAATTGTGGTAACACATCTAAGCATCTTAAAAAGCACATCAGAAACTGTTTGACAGTTAGAAAATGTTCATCAGGATAGAAGCACCGCAGGCAGCATTTGGATATTTGTGGATATTTGTCTCCACTTATACTGGGAAATCACCTTGAATACAGGAAAAATATCTGCCTTTTTAAAGAGAAGGCTCATAATCTTTTCAAGGGGAAATTCAATCTGGATTGAATTTAGTATATACTGCTGCTCTGAAGAGCAATCTGAAATTTAATTCACATTTAATCTAACTTAAAAAAATAATACAGGAGTTCATGCTTTGCTGATTTTCATGTAAAGGCAGCGTACACAAATTTTGCCTCTTTTAATCTCAGGTTTTAAGACATATGATTACAAGTTTTACAATTCTAAAATAAGGGTTACATACAAGCTAAGGGAAATCTATTTATATTCTTTCTTTTCAAGCTGCTCTCCACTGGTGCTCCACAGATGGCCGTGTTCTGCTTGGGCAGTGGTGGGTAGGGCTGGTCACCGAGCACCCCCTGCACCCCCACCCAGCCATGCCTGAAACATCTCACTCCGAAAAAAATCATCCCAGTGTGATCTGCTGTCTAGTGGACTACACAGGATGAGAAAGGCTGTGGCACTGCCATTTATTTTGCCATAACTGTGGTATTTCTTATGTAGCAATTTTTGAAGAGGTTTCCCTAGGAAAAAAAACAAAGCTACAAACAGCTCTCTTGTTCCAATTTATAGCATCTTTCTACATTATTTTCTAGTATTTCTTATTTGAATTAGAATTATTTGAATCTCAATTTATTTGAATTTCAGATTATTATTTGAATTCAAATAACCCCTGTCCACATGCTACAATAAAATATTCCACAGATGTTGACAACTACTGTTTACTCATTATTGGGTAACCTATATATATATACACACACACACATATATATATTTTTAGCATAACTCACAGATGAAAAAAGAGGCCAAGCACCCAGAGGTGCATTTCTTCCCCAGCACCAGTTTGCAATAGCAGCTGTTTCCAACTTATGTTGTTTCATGAAGAAAAAGTAAAGTTCTGATCCTCTAGATAAAAACATGCTGCTGCTGAACCTGCCACATCAGAACACAGAGGTTTGGGAACAGGAAACACACCCTTCACCTGCCAGCTACGGAAAGGTAAATTAAAAATCTCAAAACAAACCAGCTCAGCATTACTGGAAACAAAATCTTCAGTGCAGGCTGGAGTTGCCAGCACAACAGAAGCTGTTGTCTGCACAGACTGCCTTTTCCAAAAGAAGAGTCCTTTACACGGAGGGTGTAAGTTACCACTTGTGAGTGAGGAGGAACACAACACTTTCCTTCTGTGCACACGAGGGACATTTCTGGCAGGGCCGGCCATCCCTGTTTCCCACATTGTGTGATTGATTACGCTCTTCCCCTTAGAAGAGTTGATTGGTTTCCTGGTGCCAGGAAAATGATTGATGAATATTTCAGGCCATGGGCCTCTCTTCCTGCTGGGTGTCCTTTTCACATGTCTCCAATGGGCCTGGGGATTTTTTGCAAGACTAGGAAGTATCATTTTTATGGATATCATCCTGTGATAGGGACAGTTCACTGAGCAGAGGCCCTGTGTAAATCCAAGTGAAATACTAAAGGTCAACTCAAGTGTTAAGGTGATGGACCCAATCAGCACGTACCAGGTAAGCAAGAAAACAGAACTGGGCAAAGAAAAGCTTCACAAAGCAGCAACGCAGGAGGCAATGAGTAGCCACACCCTGAGCTTGCTACTGCAAACTGGTAGCAGCAAACTGGTACCCAACACTGGCATCTTTCCTCAGTTTCCTTCAATTTTGTAAAACCCCACAAGGAAGGTAAATTTGCAGGTAGGAATAATCCCTGCTCATGACCCACAGAAAGGGCATTGCCTTCCTGCTGTTGATAAAACAGGCAGAGGATGTGGAGTCTCCTGGCAAGAGCACACACAAGACATCTGAAGCAACAATATACTTAGGAGTAATTCCTTGTAAGTATTGCCAAAAAACATAGAACTACAGCTGTGAGAGTGAATGAAGAGATTTTTGGAGAACAAGTTGGTGTTTGGCAGAACTTTCAGAGACTCAAAGTTCTTTTACAAATTTTTACTACAGCCACGACAGCCATCATTTAATCACTTGGCTTCAGGATCTGAGGGCTCCAAAGCAATTCCCGCAGGTAAACCCCAGGCTTCTCAGAGCTGGGGGGGTTTTACCTGACAAGAGAATTTTGAGATTTAGTCTCCAGGACTTCATAGTTCCAGATTATGTTTCCGTAAAAACTATTTAAGGTTTCTATCACGTTTCAGCTGAGAGGTACTTCCAGACAAGGACTGCAGCAGTTTGCAGTCAGCCTGGCACTAGAGCCGTGATAAATTTTTCCTGGGTTTTTTTTCCTGATGTGTTTATGAAGGGAAAACGGGTTTAAAAAAAATTAATCTTTCACACTGACCAGACATTTCTCCAAGTTTAAATCTGACCACCTCTACAAGCCCATAGCTGGGATGGTTAAGCAACAGAAGGCAGACAAGTAACTTGTGCTCTCTGAAGGACGTGGGGTCCACCCTGAGTAAATGAAACCTCCTTATCGAAGCGCTGGAGGAGAACTCACATACTCCAGGCATATACTGCTTTCAAGATAAGTTATGGGCAATCATTTACCAATAAAGAACTTCACTGAAGCCTCTCTGTGGTGCACTTCCTCTTTCTAACAAAACCTGTACAGAATCATTTTTATCAACATATAAAATCTGGAAGTCTTCTAATTATGTAATTAGAACTGTAATAATTAAGACCAAAGCCAAACCTCGAAGGGTCCCCTTGTCCCCCAACTTCCCTTTCTCAATTAACTTTGCACAGTGATAACCACTCTGGCTTAAAGGCTAAAAAAAGGACAGGATCAAAAGGCTGGTTTAATACAGCTGGAGGGGAAGAATGCACTTCAGCTCCCCAGCAGCCATCTGATGAAACCCTGGGCCAATTCTCTATGTAAATGACTTAATTAGAATTACCAGATTACACTGCTGAAGGCTTTATTTAAATAGGCAGTTTATCAACAGGATAAACTGTGCTCCCATTCTCACAGAATGCTGGCGTAAATGCATCTGTTCAAAGCTCTACCACATAGGAGTTGAACAGTAATTCAATAAAACCACTGGCACATTTTCCCCACCAAAAAAAGAGACACCACAAAGGACTTGCCAGAGGCAGGACAGAGAGACGGTTATTGCTTCCCAACAATCACGAAATAGTCTCCTAGATGAGAAAGTTCCCTCATTTTCTGTAACACAGCATCTTTATACTGTTTTATAGCAAAGCAGGGAAAAAATCCCGTTGCTGCAGTGTCGCATCACACGCTGCATCTGCTCAGCATCCAGCACAGTCCTGGGCTCAGCACAAAAAGGCATGCATAAACCCATCTTCCTGATTAATGATCTACAGAAGACATCAATACCAAATTCCAACTTTACACCAAGAGGTATTTTTCCATCTTACCATCAAATCAAACAAAGGAATTAAGTTCTTCCTAAATCACAAGTCTTTCATTTCCTATCACAGACCTGAGCTCAGAATTCAATTTATTATTTTCTATTATTATTATTTACAATAGCAAGAGCTATCCACACTCAACAAGCCAACACTGAGGTGAAGTAACACAGTAGCTTTTTGTTTATTCAGAGACATTTGACTTCAGCAGCATTCCCATTCGACAACTCCATTTGTTTTTCTTCCTAAATCTTCAAAGAAATGTTTATAGCAAGACCCAACTATATCAATGAAATAGTCTTTGTTAAGCAAAGGCTTATCTCATCAGATGCAAAGCAACCAAGCCTAAAGAACCACTAAAAATGTCAGTGTGTGCCAGTAAAGTTTGAGAGCGCTGGGGAAAAGGGAAGGGATGCAAGCAAAGGGATTTTTCTTTGAAAACCTTACATTCTTTGTGCTCTGACAACTTTCCTCTTCTCTCTGGTATGAAGTTCATCCAGATCAGTAATCTGCCTATCTGAAACTCTGATAATTTTACAGGGACACAAAATTCAAGTTGTTTCCTGATAAATCTGTCTTCTGTGACCACACTACACAACAAAGTATCCACAGTTACCTTAATTCTAGGTAACCTGCTTTATCCCTCTTCCAGCTAAAACAGAAAATAACTAAAACTGTGTAAAAGCCATCATGTCTCCCTCACAGAGGAAAAATGTGCCAACTGAAGCTATAGGGAAACTGCTCTTAAATGAGACCCTGTTGAGAAGTAATTGCTACTACTGCAGGAAAAATGAACACCTTAATGTAATTACTTTAAAAAAAATTGGTTTCACTCATTGCCATTAATTTGCTCAATGACAAAATATGTTTCTTACATGGAAGGGGAGATACTCAAATTGTCAAGGGAAAAACCATCATCTCATATTCTGAGAATGTCAAGTGCCCCCTCAAATAATGAGGCTGCAATTGCCCATAACTGCTGAAATAAAACCACGTCATTTGAAAGTTATCCTGAGGCTTCTCTCACTGAAGACACCAATAAACTTGCAGCAGTTTACTCTGGGTTAACACAGAAGCCACGTGCAGAGCTTAAGTTCATTAATGATTTTAACACAGCCACCAAGAATACAATCTGACTTTTACATCTCTGTCCTGTGTACCTATATTTGCATCATACGATTTTAACTGTTTTCACTAAGATGCTCAAGGTATCAGAAGCGCTGGTAATCTTCCTTAGGAAGAGGAAATGTTAAGAGTCTTCATCCGCCATTACCATTTGCAGGTATTTTATAAGCCCATGAATTAACAACCCAATCTTTTCTGCTCCTCCCCTGGCCGCCCGAGGCTTTAGAAAGACTGAAGGTCAAGCAGTGTCTCAACACTGCGCCAGTATTTCACATTTTTGAAGGCAAAGTAGTAAAAGGTTGTCACATTATCCATTCAAAAGACTAACTGCAGCCACAGGTACGTCTGTCACATGAAACAGCTATACAAGACGTGCAAGGAACTCTTAGAACTAATCTGATTAATCAAAAGAGATCCCCCCAAAATCCCATGTCTGTGAGAAAAACAGCAAATGCAGACAAAGCATTAATATTGTTGGACTCTTAGGGACACCAAAGCAACAACACTTCAAAATTAAGCCATAAAGTTCAAAAAGTATTAAGGATGTATTAAAGTATTAAAAGCGTTATTAAAGTATCTAAGGGTATTAAGTGTCTTTCATCCAATTGGCCATCTAATTAAGTGAGGAGGAATAAAGTGTTTCCAGGGACACAACTCAGAATTACACATCAGGGTGGTTACAGAAATGCCCGTTTCTGCAGTTCCCGCACTGCGTGTGTTTTGGTACTGTCTGTATCTCAAAGCGAGGATGCTGCCTGATAAAAAGCTTCTTTTGTCTGAGCAAACCCTTTGTAGAGACCCCGAGTACCTTAAGATGGTAAAATGCAATTGTAAACCATAAAAATTGGCAGGGACATTCAAGTGCAGATGCGGCATCTGCATAAGGGAAGTGTAAAAGGGTCCCAAATGGTGCCCATAAACCCCGGGCCGGGACCGGCTCACAGGGGTGAGGGAAACACACCCGGGGGCTGTACCGGGACACGGCGGGGGCTGTACCGGGACACCCGCCCGCAGCGACCCGGCAGCGGCCCCGCGCCCCGCGCCCCGCACGGCACCGCAGGAAAACACGGTTTTTGTGAAACAAGTTAAATTCGCAGGAAGCGCCGCAGCGTCTGAGGGGACCCGAGCCCCGCGTGCCCCGAGCGGGTCCCGCCGGCCCGGCCCGCGGGGGCAGCGGGGCAGGGCGGGCAGCGGCCCTTTGTTGTGCCCCGCGGCCGCGGAAAGTTGCGGCCGCCGGGAC
>VXAY01005799.1:909847-948115 GCA_013399855.1 Oxyruncus cristatus | reverse complement strand
GGTGCCGCGGGGCGGGGCGGGGGCTGCGGGGCCCGGGGGCTGCGCGGGGCCGTGCGCCCCGCTGCCTCCGCCGCTAACGGAGAGCAGGAACGCGATGTGACACGTCTGATGCTTAGGCCTGGATTGGCGGCGTAGCTGAAATAATTCCCCGAACGACCCCCTCTTTATTAACTTCTCCATTCCCCGCGCTCCCCTCCCGCTCGCTCCGGGCGAGGCTGGAGGTGTTGAGCCTGCCTGTGACAGGTACCTGCATCCAGCGTCTGCAAACGAAGCCGGTGGGATGGAACGGTGCAGGATTTTACAGGGGCAGTCCGTGCAGTGCTGGATACCCAAACTGCAGGTTTGATGGAATCATCGAGGGTTTGTTCTGATTTTAAACTTTTATTGTGGCAAGTCCCTTTCCACCAAATTTTTTTTTTGTCTGGAGAAATGCTGTGGACAATAGGTGACGTGAGATGCCCTTGGGGACAGAAGCTTAATGGTTGTTATGTTGTGTCATCCCCCCAAATTTCTTACCCTGTTAAAATGTCCATAACCAAACGCTGTTGCAGGTAAAACGTTCGGCATCAAGACTGCAGGTTTTCAGCTCTGGGTCTGATCTCCCACCACAGAATAGGACCTGTTATTGTCAAAGTCTGAATTGCTTTTCTTTCATTTAATAACCAGGCTCCAAGCTTCCATGCCTAAGCTGTGTCTGGGCTAAGCAATTCTAGTCCTCCAACCTGCAAAATGGATCCCTTAATGTAAAAAGTCTGTAGGTTTTGCACAAGCTGTGCAAGCACAACCTGTAATTCATGGCATCTTGTCCAAGCTAATGCAAAGCAGCGCTGTGGGACCATATGATGACTAAAATGTGAGTGTGTCTCCCAGCATGTGTGTGCTTCCCACTGCTCCTGTGAGCTGCAGGGCTGCCGGGTGGGTAGCAGCCTTTGGAAGTCGGGGAAGATCATCCTGGTGTGGATGCTGCTGTGGGAGTTTGCAGGTGCAGTCCCTGCCCGGTGTCTCTCACCTCACCTGAACCCGTGGCGTGGTGGCTGTGCCATCCCCAGCCCAGGCTGTCAAGGGAGCAATTCAGGAGCCTGACTGTCGGTCGTGTGTGTAGAAAAAAGATCCTTCATTTTCAAATCAGATGAAGTCAGGCTCTTTTAAGATGTTTGGATAAACTGGACCATAGTTTATGTTGATTGAAAGAAACAGTCACTTCATTAGGAGCAACGAGCGTATTTCTGGGTTACCAAAGCACTACAGCCAGTGCACACAAATGTGATGGCCAGGTTCTTTACCGCAGGAAATAGAAAAACCATTCGTAGAAACCGTATGGAGAGAAGAAATATTTTATTTTGCTGCAAAGGAGATTGTGATAATTGTTTTATTTTGAAATATAAGTACTATACAACATCAAAATTCAATTGGCAATTCGGGTCCCTTACAAAGGTGGGGGATTTTAACACAAAGATGTCTAGTTAGACTTAGCTCTACGTGTAAGAATGATGCTGTGTTCTCTGCTCATCACGCTCTGTTGAGAAACTTGATCTACAAGTGATAAAGATACCGAAAGTGCTTTCCAGTGGGAGGAACACATAGCTTGCCTGTATTGTTATTAATTTCTGTGTCCCTGTTTTATTTCACGGAGGCAAGTAATAAAAACGGAGTGTAACGATTCAGAACATCGAGAAGCTTCTAACCCGAGTGAGTTCTGCATTGAAATCAGAGGGTGGTGTCCATGGTGTTGCACTGGGGGCACAGATCTGGGGAGGTGGGAGCTGGGGCTGCAGCTCTCCCTCGCTGCTGCCAGTGCTGTTCCTGTCACATGCTGCGGCTGCACAGTCCCCTGCTCGCACTGCAGCTGCCTTGCTGCCGTGTGCCACTCACATCTCCCCTCTCCTTGCATCACTTTTATTCTGGTTTAGCTCTGTTGGCTTTAAATGGAGTTGTTGATGATCTGCTGCGGCACAGATGGATAATGGGAATTCATTGGATCATCTGGACACATTACTTTGTTGGCTTATCTTTTATTCTGCATGGTGTGCTTTGGGCAAGGAAGAGCTCTGGTGTGAAGGTCTGTTCTGAGGTGGTCTTACTACCTGAACAGCTGAAATGTAACTGATTTTAAACAAAAAACCTCCAATGCCCCCCCACCAGCCCCCAAAGCACACTACAGCTCTTGGAGTCTGACCATAAAAACCTGGGTGTTGACGGCCTTTTTTCACAGAACTTTTTGCAGTTCTCATTTTTTCCTAAAAGTGTGCTGTTGGAGCAATCTTTGTAGAAGGAAAAGCAGGACCTGTACATGCAGGTTTTATAATAATTTTGCCTGGTATTCTTGCATAAGAACATTCTGCAGGCTTGGCTTTTGTAGCTGACCTGCTCTCCTTTAGCACAAAAGCTCTGTTCTGGATATGTAGTTTTTAAACAGGCTGGAAACAGAGGTATGGAATGGGGTATGTGTTGCAGCAGGAGGAAACAGTTCAAAGGAGTGGACCAAATTGTGTGTGGGAGCTGCACAGAGGGTCAAATGGAGGTCTGGTTCTGTAAAGTATGTAAGGAAGTTGCCAACACAAATATTACCTTGCAGTTTACATGTGCTGAGAGAACGCAGCACAGCCCTGCAGCAGGGATTGAACAGGGTAACCATCAATCTGGATCCCTGAGGATGTCAGTCAGGAAAGGAAGTGTGTGATGCCAGAAACCCTGGATGGAACTGCAGGTTTAGAGGACTCGTTGTTTGAAATATTTTTAATTATTGCTATTAATATAATGGAACACAGACTGGAAGCTGAATTTTTTAGATATAATTAAAGCAGAAGTCAGCAGAGGGATTTCTCTGCTGTGAGGCAGAGGCACAGTCCAGCAGCAGTCCCTGCTCAGGAGGGTGAATTCCGAGAGTGATGATACTCTCTCTGCAATTCCCAACCTTGCTGTCAGCTCCCGCCAAACACTGTCTGGGAGGGAAGAAGTGAACTGAAGGGATCAGAAAGCTTTCCTGAGCTTGTCCTGCATTCTCCTTTGTCGGAGTATGATTCCAGTTGGAAGGCAGCCATTGGTTCCTTGGCCAAGGATGGGAACAGGCTGCAGAGTGTGGCGAGAGCTGCCCTCCGGATCGGGCACTGGCCTCAGCTGCCATCCGGGCCAGCCAGTAAATCATTGGCTCGCTGGAAAGGAGCCTCTCTGTCAAACTGCTGTACAATGCAGCTTGATGTTTGTTGTTCCATTTTGAATTGATGAATTAAACTCTTTAAAAATGAATCAAAGAGTTAAAACATCGATCGTTGGAGGAAAGAAAGAAAAAAATCTTCCTTGCAACTGGGATGCTTTTCAGGAACTTGGCTGCTCGGGAGGCAAGAGGCATGTGCTTTTCCGCCCTGCTCTAGGTGATGGCTTAGTTCGAGGGGGCCCAGATTTGGCTCAGTCAACAGTTGTGTTGGCATCTTGCCATCAAATGTGCATAAAATGGAGCTGACTGCAATTCCCTCCTCACTCCAACATGGAGGGGCAGCCGGAGAGACCCGAGGCCCGCAGTGCCGTGCCGTAGGTTGGCTTGGCTGTGAGGGTTACCCTGCGATGTGTGATCCCTGCAGCACAAACTGTTGCATTGCGACTGGATCCTTGCTTTTGAGTCCCTGGGTTGTATTTTGGTGTCTTGTCATAACTAATGCATTTCAGACCTTGTGCCTGTGCTCCCAAAATCCCTCTCCCTTCTCACAGTGGCTTACGTGCTTTTCCAGCTGTCTGGGGTTCGTGTCTCATTTGCAGACTCTTCCTATGGTTCTGTGGCTTATGTGCATTACCACAAAATCAAGATAAAACACAACTGGCATTTTAGCTGCTCCGAGAACATTGTGTGTAAATAAACCACTAAATAGTTCAGCCTGTGAAATGTAAATACACACAGCTCACTGCCACAGCTGATGGTGTTTTTCTGTCTCCCTTCTACCCTCCCACCCTGCCAAGAGTGGGCCAGCCTGATGTTCTTTTTTCTCTTGCTCTTTCATACAATTCAAATGACTGTTAAGTACCATGTAGGTGGTATGCAGGCACCACGACAGATTCATGATTTGAATTTGGATAAAAGGAAATACTTGCATCCTCTTCCACATTGCTTCTGCACCATCTTTTGGAGATTCCTGGGCTCCGATGACCCAGAAATTCTGCCTCGGTCTGACTTTGAGCTTGAGCCCATTTTTAGTAGCAAACTAGTGAAGTCAGTAGAAGAGCAGAGGCCCAACTGTGATGACATTTTTAGCCTGTGCCCTTTGTTCATCCTATACACAAAAGGTCGTGAACTGCAGTGAAAAAGGGATCACAGAGGGCGCAGAATGGACAAAAGTGGAACAAATTACCAGTGGCAGAAACATAAAGAAGAGAAGCGAAAGTTTTGTGTTCTGAAGGCGATTGAAGAAGGCCACGTGCATCGCATGGTGAGATCATGTCTCTTGTGTTCAAAGTGAGTCTGCCCAGAGTGAATTCAGAATCTGCTGGTGAGGTGTGGCTTCCATGATCTCAATGTAGGAGGCAGGAAGGGACTACACAGTTTCCATGGTGTGATGTTAATGAGCACCTCCGCGTTTCTCTGGGAGAAAAGATGCCACAGCTGCAGTTCTGGTTACAGACAGGTGTGCTTTAAGCAATAAAGGGACTTTTAAAGACATGCAAAACAAATGAAAAGCCTGATTCTGTAGACAAAGCACTTATTTGAGGCTAAAATAACAGGGTTGCCGCTTCATGTTGGATATTCCAACTCATTTGACTCAGAAGGGAGTTGAATTTGTGGTGTTGGCTGTTTCCCTACAGGGAGTAGTGAGACTGTTCCTGCTGATTTTTCACAGGTAATACAGAGGTGGCAGCTCACCTTAACTCCAAGTCTTGATGTGAGACAGTGTTTGCAGATCTTCTCATCTTTGATACGCTGAGGAAGGAGATACACATTCATGTGAAAGTGATAAACTTCTGGTTTGCAGTAATAAAATGCGTGTAACTTTTATAAGCCCTTTTCCTTGTGTGTTCTGTGTGTGTCCACAGAGCAGTGAGCAGAGCTGGGACACAAACACACCGGTTGTTCTGCGAGCTCGCCCTGGGCATCGCTGTCCCCCGGGACTGAGCCCTGCCAGAGCCGAGGTGTGGGCTCAGCCTGCTCCTAGATGCCTCCTGCAGCATCCAGCGAGCTGCTGGCAAAGGAGCTGGATGCATCTGGGAGAGCTGCAGCCACTGCAGTACAGACATGCCCCTAGGTGAACAGTGTTTGGGATGAGGAATGTCTGTGTTCAGTTCCAAATTTTACTAAAAACCTTAAAATAATAAAGAAATCCTTTTCCCCTGCCATGTATTTTATGAAGAAATGGTTTGATGTATAACTGCTCATTGCCATTCTCTCTGAAGTCCTGACTCCAGCAGGCTGTGAGGCTGTTGGTGTGTGTCTGGGGGAATTGCTATTTATTTATCTCAGTGTTTCTTGGAGAGAACTAAGTGGTGTCTCAGGAACTTAAGGACAGGGGCTCTCAATGGAGAATTAGGTATTCTGACGAGAGGAGTGAATTTGGGTTCTAATGAATTTTGTGTTGTCTGAGGCTCTGTCAGGACTAGCACTCTGAGCAGATCACATGGAAACACACAGACGGTTTTCCCAAAACCTGCAGTATAACTTTGAAAGAAAACACGAGACAAGTGTGCCAGTCTGTAGAAGAAAAGGAGAGGCAAATAGAGAGCCAAGGTATATATCCTGCTTGATGACAAAAAGATCAGCTGGTTTTTGGAAGAGATTTGAGAAGTGATGGTTCCAGGCTTTGGGTATCAGTGATCAAGAGCTTCGTTTTATATGTGTTGTTACTTTGTGGATAAGAAACAGATACCAGCTGGGTGTCTGGCTTTGAATCACGTCCCCTTTTGGCAGTGATGCTGTGGGAGATGTGTCAGGATGAAAAGTGGAAAGAGAGCTGGTCTCTGACTCAAGGTTTGACAGCTTTAAAATCCTGATAGACTGGAACGTGTTTTCCACCATTGGTTTCTGTGGAGAGCAGTTCTTAGTTTGGGGAGAATCCTGTATCAACAACATAGGTGTACAAAGTGTGTTTGTTTTTGGTTTTTAGTACCACTTGCATCTCTAAGTGAGGAGTGGGAAGCATTTGAAAACCAGTCAAGATTCCACAACTGAGCAGAAGTAATGGCTTAAAAAGAGGCAGGTGGATTGTACAAGTGCTCTGTCAGGAGGTCAAGGTGCCATGTCCAGCCAACTCTGCTGTGCAGCTTTGGAAAACTGCTCCTGGTTCTGCCTGTCTTCAGTTTTATATAGAGGTTGTACCCTGCTGACATCTGTCTGAGCACTATGCCCTACAGTCACACTGAATCCTCAGTGCCCTGAGGTTTTATTTGCTTGTACATGTCAGGTGTGAAGTTATGACCCCCTCTTCTACCAGGCAGCTCAGTGGTGGGTTACAGTGATCCTGCCTCCGTAATAAGTCTCTGAGGATGTGTCTGTAATACCCTTATTTAACTATCCATGCTGCACTTGCTTTGTCAGCTTGATTTCCCTGAACCAGAGTGTTCCTTCACCGCTCACGAAGCCTGCCTTGCTTTGCAGGCCTGAGTCCTGGGGTAGGGCCAGTGGGGAACGCATACCATAGACTTGAGCACTTTTTCCCTTCCAGCTAAGCCTGGAAAACCTTAGCCAAAAGACAGCAAACCACAGGGAAGTGGAGACATGTGTGATGTAAGTGACATCTGACTTTAAAAATACTGGGCAGCACCATGAAACCTTCTGTCCCATACCTTCTTCCCACTGCCTTTCGGCTCCAGCTGCCTTGGACAGTCGTGCCATCCTCTGGGATGTCTCTAAAGCTCTGCTACTCGAGGTGCTGCAACGGGATGAATTTGTAAAATCTATTAATGTATTGCACTTAGCAAACCTGGAATCTTGTGTTCTGAGAGTGTGTTGGAAGAACCTGGCACGCCAAGTGCGGGGCTTGGCTAGCACAATTTTTCTGCCTTGTATGGCCTGAGGAGTTGGCAAAGTCTTTGAGAGAATAATAAGTTCTGCTGGAATTCACCATTTTCTGACTTATTTTAACAGTCTTTTAAACCAATGTTTCAGTGTCTTCTTTTGCAGACTCTGGAGATAATTTTTTTTAACATGTACTACTTAAGAAAAATTGTCATGCAAAACAGCCCAACAGTTTCTTTTGCATGAAAAAAGCAAAAAGGTTCAAACACAGAACAAAAAATACAGTAGGTGATATTCCTGGTATAGCTGGGCTGTCAGAACTGGGAGAACTGTCTTGCAGATGAGGAGCACAGATCCATGGGGATAACTTCCAGTATCAAAGGGAAGGAGAAGTCCATGTGGATGTACTCCTGGCTGCATTTTATTTATATTGTTCATTTGGAGCTGAGCGGTCCCTGGGGAAAGGGCGATGTCAGGAGCTATATTCCTCCTTTTGCTGTGCCCACTTGCTGTTCTAATAATAATTCTCCCTCCTGTCTGTACTGCTGCTGCATTACAACACAGTCCTTAGTGCAGGGAGCACCTCCTCCTCTCCCGAGCTGCTCCTGACAGTGGCTCTTCCTTTGTACACCGCCAAATACCACCCCCTCTGGAGCATGATAAGCCAAAACCAGTGCATGAGATACCTAATTTTATTTTCCTTCTCTGTCAGCTGGAAAAGCCAGTTTTGCCTATTTTTCCTGCCTTCTGATACCTTTCAGATTGGCAGGCTATGGATTTTCTAGTGTGTCTTCTATTGACTGCGTAAATGGCCTCTTCACAGTGGGTCTGGTGGACCTTCTCCACGTGAGAACTGCTTGGGTTAAAAAAACCAAACAAAACCCAAGTTAGTTTTACTTGTGTGTGTCAGGGCTAACCCTGGTTCTGTTGGCAGTGGTTGGGGACGTTGGGGAGCATAACTTACGGGTAACATAAAATAAAATTCCCTTTGCCGCGAGATTAAAGGACAGATACACAGACTGTATGAAACATACTTTGCCGTTTAAGCAAGCTCCTGAATTTTTGCAAATGTGTCTGAAGCTGCTCTGGAGTGCCTGGATTACCACGCGGAGTGCGCAGAACCCACGGCCTCGCTGCAGAATTTAGGTCACCCTTGCTGCGGAGCACACAGGACCCGGGGTATTGTCCTCTTCCTGGAATTCCTGAATCACCTCCTGGCTACTTCTGACATCTGGTTTTTAGGTCTCGCTGTTCACTTCAGTCTCATTTGTTGGTCCTTTAAGTACTTGGTGTTTGTTCCGTGCTGTGTGAATGTGAATGTTTGCGGGTTTTGGACACAGGCTGGTGGTTTGCAGTGTTTGTATCCTGCTTGCCTGGCTCATGCCAAAGCTTGTGACATCTGGGTGGTATGTTTTGGACTCTGGCACCCATACTGCAGTTACCTGACAATACAGAGATACTTCCAACCTTTTTCTGGAGCTCCTTGACAAGTGGTTTGTGCCGTGCCCCTCTGGCTGTGCAGTGGTGCTCTGGCTGCCACGTGGGTGTGTAAAAACAAATGAATGTGTGCTGCATCTTGTCCAAACTGGGAAATCAGGAGACTGCTTGGTTGGCAGGATGGCTCCCTAATTTGTCCCAAAGGCTGGGGAGAAACTACCAATTTCTCCTGCCTTTGGTAGGCATGAAGTGTTTGTTCAGGGAAGTATTTCTGAAGCCTCTTCGGTTATTGTGAAGGTTTTTGTGACAATTGCTGAAAGATGCTTCTGGGTACTTCCCAATGGCTGGAAGGAGTTAGCTTTGCAGTTTCCTGGCTTCAGTCAGGACATGTAGGTAGTTATTTGTGCAAATAGCATCCAAACTGAGTTACTGCACAAATGGAAACTTGTTGCTTAAAAAAGCACTCACTAGAACCGCTAGAGAAGCTGCTGGAAGTAAAAGCTCTGCATTTGCCCAGTTAGAGGTGTGTTTATCTTGCACTAAAATCCTGAGCACTAAAGAGCTGAAGACCTGGCAGCCATTTCCAGAGGAGATGTTTTGTTGCTGCTGCTGTGAAATCTGTAGCTCATCTTTGGATTCTCAAAAGGATAATTTGATATCTGTATGTTTGGAGTAAGATTTTAAACACCATTCTGCCGCTGTAGGCTTTCCTATTCCCTTAGTCAGTACTAGGATTATCTACATTATATCTTAGTTTTTTGTTCAGATGATTATTGTGCAATATGATGTTTTGCTCATATGAACAGTATAAATATATCTGCAGGTATAATTGTGGGCAGTGCAAGCCATGGAATTAAACAGTCTTGAGGAAGCAGAGAGGAAGGAGAGGGCATTTTTTAGCATTCCGTCTAAATGTTTGCTATGTTTTAGCGATAGGAACTAGTGAGCTACAGTTTTCAGCAGTTACAGAAGAAAATGAAATAACAAGAGAACTGAGGCTGGTCTCTCTAAATGTGGGTGCAGAATAAACACCTCTGCAGAAGGCAAATTTGGAGAGAATTTCTTTGTCCAAGTGTGAAACCCAAGTGCTGTTTGTGCAACAGTCCTTTCGTTGGCAGTTTTGTGTTTGTGAAAAAGGTCCTTAGAGTTATTTTATTTTATGACTCTTGTACCACTGTTATTTTTAATTTTGCTCTGTTAACTAGTGCATTGTGCAATAATTACTCCCCTGCTTTGATTCTCAGCCATTATTTTTAATGAGTCTTGAGAAGAGTAACCTGTGGGAGAACTGCATGCTCTGTGTTACATCCCTCTGGAACTGAACATGCATCTCATCTGGATGAGTTCACAGCAGCCCTCAATTTTTGAGTAACACGGATATTTTCTTCTTCATAGGATTGAGTTTGCTCTAAAAGAAATCATGTCATCAGGAGGAGCTGAAGATGATATTCCTCAAGCAGAGAGGAAAACAGTGACAGACTTTTGCTACTTACTAGATAAGTCGAAACAGCTCTTCAATGGCTTAAGGTTAGTGCCTCTTTGACAGTATTCTTTCACAAGAGCCTTGGAACACACACTTCAGTATGTGATGCTGGAGTCAGTTGTACAATGAACATTATGAACTCAAACCCAGTAAGTTTGTTTAGGAGGGAACACTGCACCTATGTATGGGTAGTTTGGGACCGTGTGTAAGAATGTCTGTTGGAGTAGAGGTTCCAGTTAATAGTAAACTAGAAGTTGGAAATTCCCTGAAATTGATTGAATTTGTACTGAAATCCTCTGTATGAGGTGCACAATTAAGGACTAGGTGTGGCTGTGTACAATCAACAGCATGCAAGTCCAAACCACCACAGTCTCTGTGCCAAAAAAAAAGGGATGAGGAGGGTTGACCAAGGTGGGAGGAAAGGAGAAGAGGGAATATTTTGTGTGAAGAAATCTAGGACATGATAAACAGAAACATTCAAACCGTACCCTGTATGTGTCTGGTGAAAGACATGCTTAAACTGAACTGTGGAGAAAGGTAAAAGCTACATCTATCTACAAAGTATTTCTCATAACAACTAGAAAGTCTGGCTGGTTTGTCTGCAGGCAAAAAAGAGTAAGGGGAGTTCAAGGAAAATAGTTCGGGTTTCTACAGTGATGTAGACATCCTGTTTTGTCAGTATATGCTGAGTTAAACATTATGTATTCAGGAGCTGGTTTATTTCTAAGCTTTGCTGTAGAGTCTCTTAAGCAACATGGGTTTGAGCTCATATCTGGTTGGCAGTTCAGCCTCTTACTGGTCTCTGAGTAATCCTGTATGTTTGGGCCCATATAGCTTGCTGTTAGTCAAACACAGATGGTTAGCAAAGATGTTTTTAATTCCTCCGCCCCCCGCTATTGATAATCCTTTCATGTGCTCTAGGAGTTGATTACCAAATCCAAAACAAACAGTTTGTGCTCCAAAATCTGAATGGTGAATGGGCAGTAGAGACAAGGAGTTCTTGGTGATTGCATTTGACACCCCGTGATAGAGAGTCTAAAGCAAAAGGGCTGAGATCTTGAGGCCAGGATTTCCAGGACCATGTATGACATCACATTGACTTTCTGATATCCATTTGTACTCTTCAGGGACTCAGGCCAAAATTTCAAGCAAGCTTCATCACAGAATCACAGGATACTCTGAGTTGGAATGGACCCACAAGGATCATCGAGACTCTTGTCTATCTTGATGATAGAGCCTGCTTGAAATTTTGGCCTGAGTCCCTGAAGAGTACAAATGAATCCAGTTCATGTGTGGCTACGTGTTGCTCAGTTCAGATCAGAGAGGTGGCAGAGTTTCTCCAGCCTGTCTGTCTCTTCTCTGGGCATGGAAGGAGTTAGTACTCGTATCAGATTTCCAGATGAGAGATGTAGTTTCTGTGTATATCCATGGTACTTTGCCAAAAAGAAAGCTTCTCGTCCAGCTAGATGAAAAGAAAATGGAAAATACCTTTGGATGAAATGTGGCCAATAAAAATACAGAGATGGGCTTCAGCAGCCAGTTCTGCTGTGTGAAACTAAGAACATTCTGGAATGAGAGCCTGCCTCTGTGCTTACTGTAACCTGGCACAGATAATGTTCTTCTTGCACTGAACTTGATCACCATTTCACCTCTAAGACCTGTGATTGCCAAGGGCATAATGACTGGATAAAGCGACATTATAATTCTCAGGTATCTCATCTGTTAGTGCTTGTTCTCTGGGGAGTTCACCTGAAAATAACTTGGCAAGCATCCCAATTCTTAGTCCAGTTGCTTGCTTTTCCCTCCAGCATAATAAATACATCTGATATATTTCTGCCACCTTCTGTTTTGAAGATGATGATGGCCTTTGCTGCTGTGTTTTATGGTATTCTCTTGTCCCTACCACATGTTGTGGAAAAGAACTGAGGGGGGAGGGAGAGGAGAGCAGTGATTTCCTTCCCAAAACCTCCTCTGGGCACTTCAGCTACAGGGAGCTGAGCCTATGGCTGTGTTGGCAGCTGCTTAGCTGTTGCTGCTGCCAAAAATTGCTAGGGCTCAGCCTGCCACGTCTTTGTTTCAGTAGCATTTCCTTCCTCTCTTCCCAGTACAGATGCCAAATACAGCATTTGAGGAAAACATATGATGGTCTGCCAAGGTTGCTGCTCGAAAGTGTACTTTGTGCTCGTGCTCCTGGTGACACCACCTCTGTCGACCATGCCTGCTAGGATAGTGCAGAGGGGAGACTGTCTTTCTAGTATCTGTACCCTGGGCTATAAGTTAGAAAAAACTGCTAGTGAAGTATGTTCCAATGGCTCTCTTCTCTGCTTTCCCCGCTCCCACTTGCTTTTTTCTTGGAAAAAGGCTGGAAAGAGGGAGGGTGTTCGGAAGCAGTTTTTCACGGTGTCCTGTCACCAGTATTATTTTCTTTTTAATGTTAAAAAGTACTTAAATGTGTTCATTATCACAGAAGAGCTTGAAATTTTAAGAAATTAAAAGACTTTTCACAACCACATTTTAGGGAAGTGATTGTCCCCTGTACTGGGCACTGCTGAGGCACCTCAAATCCTTTGTCCAGTTCTGGCCTCTCACTGCGCTGCAGGAAGGACATTTAGGTGCTGGAGCGTGACCAGAGAAGGGAACAGAGCTGGGGAAGGATTTAGAGAGGAGCAGCTGAGGGAGCTGGGGGGGCTCAGCCTGGAGAAAAGGAGGCTCAGGGGGGACCTTCTGGCTCTGCAATTCCCTGACAGGAGGGGGGAGTCGGGCTCTGCTCCCAGGGAACAAGGGACAGGAGGAGAGGGAACGGCTTTAAACTGAGGCAGAGGAGGGTCAGGTTGGACATCAGGAGGAATTTCTTGCTCAAGGGATGTTCAGGCACTGGAAGGGGCTGCCCAGGGAGGTGGTGGACACCTGGAGGTGTCCAAGGAAGTCCTGGCCATGGCACTCAGTGCTCTGGGCTGGGGGACAAGATGGGCATTGGGCACAGGTAGGACTCGATGATCTCAGAGCTCTTTTCCAACCTTGATGACTCTGGGATTCACGGTGACAGTGTGTATTTTGTAGCACCATGTATTTTGTAGATTTCTAGTAAGATGCAAGTGTGGAACCTCTTAGTTTTGTTCCACACTGCTGCTGCTTTAGAAACAACAGGACCCTGTTTAGCTTCAGCGAGTGCTGCAGATGTACCTGCTGCGGTCCTGGGAAGGGAGGGGCTTCTCCCACCGACCGCACTGCTGTGGTAGATTTTGGGGAGTGCCCAGGTGTGATTGTGCCTTTGTGGGTTATTAGAGTCTGTGGGGAAGCTACGCCACTGTTATCCTGCTGCTGCTCAGTTCTGGGAACAGGCCTGTAATTACTACAAGCCCATGAACATAAAAGGAAATTGTCTTTTTTATCACCTGTCAAAACTGTGAATGTATTTAAAGCTTTGAATATTAAACTTGCAGTTATTGTAACCTCCCTCTTTGAAGCATAGTGCTGAGTCCCCAGGACTTTCTCAACTTCTTTATATCTCTGCAAGTTGTCCCTGTGTGACAACTTCCATGTGGTGCTGGCCAAGCACACCTCAGCACCTTTAATTGGGTTTCAGCCAGTATTATCTGGCTTCTGCCAGCAGCATGGCTGAAATGAACTACTGACAGAGAATTAATTATGAGCACATAAGTAGTGCTGGTCTTTGCTGAGACAAGGAGTACAGCAGGAATTCAATAAAATTCTGGACTGTCTGTGGAATTTATCCACCAGCCACTCTAGTGCAGCGAGGGAACCAGTTTTCTGTGCCCAATGCGGGAAACCCATCCTTTTAGAACATCTGAGTTTGTGTCTTCATGTCCTGTTTGGAATGTTTTAAAAGCCAAGAAACTGGAAACAGTTTCCACTTGTTGGAGGCTACTGTCCTGTCCTAAATCAAGACATCTCCACTCCCTCCTCTGCATCTGGATTCCTTTGCTGCCCCTTCCTCCCTCCTGCAGTGGTGCCCATTGTGAGCATGTGCCCCAGCACTGCCTGTTCTGAACCAACAGGGCACACCCTGCAGGAGCCTGAGCCTGCTGTCTTTGTCTCTCCATCCTGTTCTGGAGTCCTTCTGTAGATCTAGAAGCAGTGAAATAAAGACCTATAATACAGGTCTTCAGTTCTGAAGTTGGATGTATAATTTCTTCTGGGTCATGTATTCCCTGTCTCCATCAGTGGGAGGATCTGTGTTAATAGCCCACTCTGCAGTCAACCCAGGCTTTAGGATTCTTTTGAGGTGTTTATCCTCTGGTCCTATTAAAAAAACTGCACTGTATATCCTCTTTTGCCTATGCATCCGTTTTCTCACAGCCAAATTTCTTGGTCCGTGGGAGCAACATGTGATGTTGAGCATACAGAGCAGTAAATGGATGGCAGGAAGGGCAGCTCTTGTCTGCGAGAAGCTGTGGTGAAACCACAGTAATGTATTGTCATAAATGAAGTTTTATTACAGCCATGTCAGAATACTATCAAAAGAACAAGTGCTACTGTCTGTTTCCATGGAGATCTTTCCTGTTCCCTGGGGAGCCGAGGAATCCATGGTATTGTGCAGCTATGCCAGCTGCAATTAGGCGAGCACGCTGCTTGAGGAATATCCATGTGGACACCCAGCAGCGGCTGTGGACAGCAGTGGCCAAACACATGGACACTGTGCTAACAGAGGCTTCTTAAAATGACACTGATTTTCAGGTACTCAGATCTAACACAGCACAGTGAGTTGGGCTGGGCTTTACAAGAATGTTTAGGCTAGGAGGAAGGGATGGAATTGGGGTGACAGCTGAGGTATAGAGAGTGTATTAATTATCTGACTGATGAGGGATAGATGCATGAGCATGATCAGAACATAGTTACCTGCTTATTTCTGAATGGCTGCACATACCTACTTCTTGGTGTCTGAGAGAAGGGCGTTTTCTTGTTCCCATATGTGAGACCTTTGCTCAGATGTCCTGAGCAACTTGGCCTGGAAAGCTCAATTTACTACCAGTAGGGTTTCTTAAGTCAGCTTCCTAATTCAGTCATTCTGTAAGTTAGTGCTGGGGAACTTTGATTTGTTTAATTTTTTTTAAATTACCATTTTAGTGTTGTTCTGTATTTGTATTCACTTTTTATTTTTACTTTTGAACATTGAATCTTGTGGATGTGCAAATGAAATTAAAGCTACCTCTTGATATATCAAAGCCTCCAGTGTATCTTGGGCATTTGTTGGTCAGTGCCTTAAGTTCTTTTGTTTAGCTAAAATGTTTACATCTATTACGACAAGAGAAAGTGGTGCATCGTTCCTTGCAGTAAACGCTTTTAATTAGCATGTGTTTGTATCAAGCTGTATCTGGATGATGCTGGTGCCCTGAAGCACGTGTTTATATTCCTGCTCACCCTTTGCTACACCAGCGTATGTTCCAAGATGCTGAGCAGCCAATTGCAAGTCTGATGGGATTTTTTTTTCTTTTTTTAAATTTGGTAAAATCCTGCACAGTTTCCTTGGCATCTTCCTGCAATATCAGCACCATGTCCTGGAATGTTTTTCCAGGCTGGTAACAGATTAATTTTACATGTAGTACCTACACTAGGTCCCTTCAAGCTGTGTGGGAAGTACAGTTGGCTGACGAGCAAAGGAATATTAATTTCCTTTTCTACCTCGGGTGCTGTTAAAGCAATTACAATGAGCAGAAACATGCCAGAATGCTCTGAAATTGTGTGTACTGCTCTGCTTCTCTGACTCCTTCAGAGGACATGGCAAGGTTTCCTAAAGGTGGTGGTTCCCTCCATCTCCACCCTCCAGGCTTGGAAGTGGAATGTGCTGCTTTTCTGTGCCTGTGTGCTGAAGGTGGTACATTAACCAGCACAGTGATTTGAGAGAGCAGTCCCTGGAGAAATCAGTGTTGAATCAAATGAAAGATTATGCTGTCTTGGAAAAGCTGTTCCACTTGTAGAGTTGTGCACTTTCTTTGAATCAGCTTCAGTGTATATTTGTAGGCAAGATGTGCTCCGTGAGACTGAGGGGTTTGGTGTCCTCTCTTGCATTTGTTCCAAGATTCAAGTCACTCCTAGGTGACAACCTTCTGTGAGGATCGAGAGCACAAACCTATAAAGCCCAAATCCTCAGGAATACATCATAGTTGTGGAGTGGAAACACACCACAGCATGGAAATCAGTGGAGATATGAAAGCAGAACTGAACTGGCTTGGCTAATTCACAGCCCTGGAGACTGGTATGAAAACACCAGAAGGTCTTATGTTGTTACATGGCACTAACTATGAGTTAGAGGGTGACAAATGTGGTGGTGGTGATGTAATGTGACCCAGTGAGTGTTCACTGTGAACATTCGTGTGCTGGCCCGACCTGGTGACATTTGGACCGTGGATTTGTTGGTGATGTTATAGGCTCTGTTTCTGAAACACAGCAAACAGCCTCATCCATTTAAAAAAGATTATTTCCTTAATGAGTTGCAAGAAATATTATGATGATGCATGAGTCTAAGTGAACTAATTTCCATTAGATTATTCTGCTTGCTCTTGGGTGAGGTTTTTTTTCTGCTATGGTATTTTAAGAGTCCAATTTAGCTTTCTGTACATAGAACCATAAAATTACTTCTCTTTTAGCAAGACTATAAGATGTTTTAAATCACCTGTGGCATGTTAGGAACATGGTTGTTTCCTATTTGGAGTGATTCAGTAACAGCATGTTCTGAGAAACTGCAGGACTCATGGTTCTGGTAGTTTTGGGTGCAGGCAAGGTTCTGAAGTACTGCAAGTCAGTCCTGAACAAAGCTGCTCTGACTGGGACACAAAGAGGCTGCTGTCACATTGGGCTGACTGAAATGTGCTCCCTCACTCTGCCTTTGTCACTGTCTCTTGCAGGGATTTACCTCAGTACGGGCAGAAGCAGTGGCAGTCCTATTTTGGGCGAACGTTTGATGTTTACACCAAACTCTGGAAGTTCCAACAGCAGCATCGGTAAGGGAATGTTGTAGGTAGATGAGTTGTGTGGGTTTCAGCACAGCTTTAATCTCTGGTATACCCAGGGCCCCAGCTAAGATTGAGATTTCACTGTGTTGTTCAAGCATGAAGGGAGGGAACAGCCGCTTCCTGCAGTGCTCACAGTCTAATGGATTAAAATGTTGCAGAGTTTTCAGTGTGACTTTTTTAACAAACCCTCTTGCTCTACCTGAATGTGTGGTGCTTTAATGTCTTACTGAGGAGATGATGGATTCTGCAGAGCAGAACCCATCTGGAATGGTGTGAAGCCTCTTGCTGCAGCGTGGGCTCTGATCCTTCACACCTTCCGCTGGCTGCGTAGTCTGAGTGTTCTCCTGGGAAGTTGTGACCTTTTGTTGTGTGTATTTTGTGCAGCACACTTTTGTCTGGTTCTCACAAGTTAATGCAAGATAAACGGTCCTTGTTTTGGGGGCTGTGCTGTGCTGTCGGCTCTTCAGGGGCTGCTACTGGGAATGCTGCACCAGGAACGAAAGCTGAATTTGGCCTTGTGATGGCTCTTTGTCTTGTCTGGTGGGATGTTCTGGGAATTTTGCCTTTTAATCTTTCTTTTCTCTCTTGCAAAATAGACAAGTACTGGACAATCGGTATGGGTTGAAGAGGTGGCAGATTGGGGAAATTGCTTCCAAGATTGGGCAGCTCTATTACCATTATTAGTAAGTAAGCACAGAAGAGGATTCAGTGGGGAATGCAGGGTTATTGCAGTTCCCTGCCAAATGTCTGGACGTTCAGTCAGGAGGAATCAGTGACTGGGCTGAGGCATGATGCCTGTTTCTGAATGAGGGCCCTGGGGACTGCATGGGGCTGCAGGAAAGGTACCTGTGAGCCTGGTACCACATTGCTGGTCACACTGATACTGCCTGAGGACTTATCTGCTGCCACCAAAGTGTCTTCCCTGCACGCTGCATTGCACTGTCCTGCAAAAGTGTGATTTACAAGTTTGGGAGCTTAGTGTTCCTTTAAACTTTCTGCTGAACCCATCACCTGTACATATGGGTGCAAGATGGGCAGCTTTGATTGTTATTCTGAAATGGGATCCAAGCTCTGAAATCTGGCTTTCCAGAGTGAGAGTCTGGCTTTCATCTGATGTTACTCAAGGAGGGAGTTTTACTGTGGATGCACAAGCGGGTTGAGGGGGCAGGAAGGGAGGGTTTGGCTTGGATTTCCATCTGAGGCAGTGAGCGAATCTGATTCTTCCTCTGCAGCCTGCGCACCTCAGAAACCAGCTATCTCAATGAGGCTTTCTCCTTCTACTCAGCAATTAGGCAGAGGTCATACTACTCCCAAGTCAACAAAGAGGACAGGTACGTCTGAATGGATGCCTTGTTTTTTCAAGACTAGAATAGTGCATGGAAGCAGCAAAGAGCTATAAACTGTAGAAGCATAACTGGGACAAAATCTGTGTTATTGAAGGAGGTTTCTTGTAATCCTCCTGCCATGATTAAAAGCCTGATAAATAAGAGCTTTGCTGTATGACTGGAGGAATATTCTATTACCTGGTCCTGGATAGAAAGCCATTAGCCCCAAAGTTCTGTCTTTGTTTAGTCCTGAGCAGTATCGGTGCTGGGACCCAGAATGCTGTGGCTGGAAGATGAGTCAGCTGGGCTGAACAGTGGAATCTGTTTGACTCTGATCAGGCTTTTCAGGGGAACATCAGTTAGTACTGCAGTACAGCAAGGTTTGAAGGATCAACCACGATATCTGACCCCCATGCCTTTCTCACATAAAGAGACTGTGGAGAAGGGTGTGGGCTGTGGCTTTCTTAGATATTTTTTATGTCTCTGTACCCAATTTTAAATAAACCTCTACGCAGCCAGGCAGCTATTGGTCATGATATGAATTCAGTCAGAACTCTTAATCTGCAAATGTTCAGCCTTGCTCTGATCTCAAACTCCTCCTCTCCTTTACCTCTGATACCTACCTCTGTTCCGTTTAATTCTCAGATTTGGCTGTCATGTTTTTGTTGTTGTGTTTAGGCCTGAATTGGTGGTTAAGAAGCTGCGTTACTATGCAAGGTTTATAGTGGTTTGTCTCTTGCTCAACAAAATGGATGTTGTAAAGGACCTTGTAAAGGTATGTTGAAATAAGGTTAAAGGTGCTGAGGGGTGGGAGGTTGCTGATCCTCGCTTTTCTAGTCTGTCTGACATCCTACATAGTGAACATCTTCTGTGATTCAGACATTTGGTAATGACACTTTAAGCTCGAATGATTTGACAGCGTTGTTTGAACACGAAGTAAAAATATTCTAATAGCTGCAGCCTAGACAGGGAGGTGCCCTGTAACTGCAGCGAAGGAACACCAAGCTGCTCCCCACAGCATATGCTTCCCAGCCCCTCCGACAACCTCGCTGCAAGCAGCTCCTCGTCTTGACAGTTTTGTGTAGGTTGCATTACTGTCTCTGTCTGAGCTCCCTTGAACTGCTAGCTTAGCTTAGCAGCAGCTGAAACAGCCACACCATTCCCTTTCTCACTGTATTTAAAGTCACTTATAAGCTGAAATTTGAGTCCTTGGCATCCATAGCTTATGGTAATAACCAGTGACAGAGCTGCTTGTGAGTGGGATAGTTAACTCCAGATATTCTTTGCATTTGGACCTACTTAAAAGACAGTTTGCATTGCCAAAACCGAGTGCAACATTGGCATTCTGTCTGCTGAAAGAGCGCGTTTTGGCTGGCATGTTAGTCAGAAGTGTGCTGCATATGTTCTCAAGGAATTTATTTGTTATTCTTAAAGGCCAGCACAGTTAACCAAATGTAAAGTTACTGCCTGCCTGTTAGACTCTTGGTTTAAGAAGTGACTGGGTCTGTCTTTCAACTGTCCTCATCAGGAGCTGTCAGATGAAATTGAAGACTACACTCACCGTTTTAATACTGAAGATCAGGTGGAGTGGAACCTGGTTCTTCAGGAAGTAGCCGCATTTATTGAGGTGAGAATACCATTTCCTTATAGTTATTTATTCAGAAGTAAGATATTCTCGCTTGTTCACCGAAGTGGTGCTGTATCACCACCTCTGAGGTAAGCAGGGGCAGGGACAGTGTGCCTGTCCCATTTACTCACTGATGTGTTCATGCAACAGCCCTTAACACGAGTATTTAAATATTGCCAGAAGGGGTGGCCGCATTACCATTCACTCACCTCCTTTGCTATTCATTTCTAGGAAGGCAAACTAAAATAGGGCAGAGTTATTCTGAATGAAGGAATATTTAGTTTATTCTGTGTGAATTTGTAAGGTTGTTGATGCTATTCAGCTCCTCAGACACAGAGAAGCTGAAGCAGAGTCCATGTCATTGGAGGCCGTATGCTTGTCTATTTGCTGTACTTTCATGTGCTTGTACCATCTATTTCTTGCAGTTCCTAGGAACTTTGCCTTTCCAGGGAGGAAGGCATTGCCCTGTAGCCTGCATGCAAATACACAAATATGTGTTCAGAAAAGTAATTTAAAAAATCTGCCTCAGTTATGAAATGTTTTGAGTGACGAGACTTTTGGACTTCTCTCTGACTGCAAACATGTATGTTTTCTGAATTCCTGATTTATTCTGGTTGCTTTTTTTAGGCAGACCCCGTCATGGTTTTAAATGATGACAACACCATCGTAATCACCTCTAACAGGCTTTCTGAGACGGGAGCTCCATTGCTGGAGCAGGGGATGATAGTGGGACAGCTTGCTCTTGCAGATGCCCTGATTATTGGGAACTGCAACAACCAGGTAAAAGAAATTCTGGAGACTTGGGTTTGCATCTTTGGAGTTCCCCCTTGGCAACCTTTCTGATCATACAACAGCAAATCCAATAGAGGAGAACTTTAAAGTATTTTTATTGTGATGTTTGCAATGGCATCAAGAAGAGGTTGTCAGAAAGAGGAGCTAAAAATGAAATGTTAGATATTAGACCTGTGGTACTGACCTCTTACTGCTTATATTCATGTCAATTAAGTTGATACAATTGATTTTCATATATTGGATTGTTCTTAACATTCAAACATGAGAGGCCTCTGAGATGTATCTTGAAAAAGCTTGACTTAAACTTGCACGTGACATACTCCAGTTTGTTGCAACTTCAGTGGCAACAGGAAGAGGTTTTCAAAAGACATTCGAAGTCTTTTTTTTTTTACATGATGATAGTGAGGTTGTACAAACATCATGACTTCTCTCTGAGTTCTTTTTTCAGGTAAGCAAGGGAGTTGCATCTAAACTGCACTTAGTGTATCTTTATCAGATTTTGTCTGAATTTATAGTCCATAGCTATTTCAGCACTTGATGTGTAAACAGCCTGGAAAAGTCTGTAATTTGGAAGCAGGGGTCTGCACTGCAGTGACCTGTCTGGGTAGACCAGTTACAAGTAGACTTTGACCTCAGTGAGCTTTTCCAGAAGTCTTTCCCAGGTCTTTAGAGGTTCTAAGAGGGTACTGACAGATCCCTGAGAGAGACAGTGGTCTGTCTGGTATGCAGTTGGAGTCTCTTACCTGGATAATTCTAGAGAAATGCTGTTTAATGTGTATCTATCAGAATAAACCGTTTGACTCTCTTGCAGGTCAAGTTCAGTGAATTAACAGTCGACATGTTCCGAATGCTGCAGGCGCTGGAGAGGGAACCGATGAACTTGGCGTCACAAATGAACAAACCTGGAATGCAGGTAAGTTCCACTTCAGTGACAAACCTACAGCAGATCTTAACTGGGTCTTTTGGCTGTTTTATTTTAAATAGCATGCTCCTTCAGTATTGGCACTGTGCAGAGCAGGCTAGTAAAGGTGGTGTAACCTACTGGAAGTCAGTGAGGAGTAGCTCAGATCTGGGCTCATCAGGTTGCTAAGTCATCTGAAAGCTAATATCCCCTGCTGAGAAAGCATAAAAATATTTTACCTGGGGGCATAAGGAGATACGAAGAATTTACTTTCTTTATTTGAGATAAAGAGTGAATTTTGTCACTCTTTTCTTGGGCGATGCTTTACAGAGTAAGAAAGATTTAGGTAACAAGTTTAAATAGGGCATACTACAAAGTTGTGGTTCAAATACTGTGCATCTTGCTTTACTGTGTAACAGGAAATGCACCATGGGCAGACCATTTGTGTAGGAAGTGTGTTGGAGACGAACATTCTAATAAGTAGAAAATTTAGAGGGTTTTGGAACTGCTTTGATAATATCTGGTTTTGGGGTTTTTTTGAGTAGTGTTTTTGTTTGTTTGTTCTAACAGGAATCAACAGAGAAACCAGCAAGGCGGGAAAACCCCCATAAATATCTACTTTATAAACCAACTTTTAGCCAGCTATATACATTTTTAGCAGCATCATTTAAGGTTTGTGAAATTGGTGAATTTATTTGTAAGAAAAATTTCCAGGATGGTTTGTGACACTGAATAAAATGTGGATCTCCACTGATCTGGAGAACAGAAAAATCTTAAAAGTGTTCTTTTACTTCATGTCATGCCAAACATAATCCAAAATCAGGGGAGTACCTCAGAAAATGGTTGCTGTTGAGCACTGTATAGCTGCTAAATCTCCAGTCCTGTCTCCCATTCAAATTGTATCCTGCACAAGCTGTATTTTTAGCTGCCTGTCTTATTTTCCTACCCTCTGCTCTCTTCCAAGCCAGTCATCTATACATTTGTAGATTTTTTAAATACAGTTGCTGCACTTATTTTAATTTATCAAAGTTGCTGGGCTCATTATGCTTAATTCTGACTGTACGAGTCCGCAACTTGGGATTTAGTAGTAAAACCAAAATATGAGTCCTACGAAGAAACAAGTTCCAGTTTGTCTCAAGGAACGGCTGGTGAGGTGCAGGAAGTGCATCCTTACTTCTTAGAATTTTGTGTGCCTGCATGCTCAGCCTTTGGCAGAAATTAAAAGTACCTGTTCCCTCATGCAAACAGCCCACTAGAAAGGTGGAAAATAGATTTCTTTTACAGGTCTGTACAGAAACCTGGATGTGCTGTGCTTGTTGGCCAGCTGAGAAGGGCCAAGGGGAAGAGGCAAATGTTGCAGACTCTGGGGTATTTGGAAACAAACCCTCCTTTGTGAATTGCTTGGGAGTTAGGGTCTGCAGAAGGGAAGCCAGAAGCAGGAGTAGCACAATGATAATGGCAATGTATTTCAAAAGGTGATGGTTGAATACAAAAATAAACTTGTACCTTTCTTCCCTTGCCACTCCCCTTGTCTGGATTTCAGGAGCTGCCTGCAAACAGTGTGCTGCTGATTTACCTGTCTGCCACGGGCGTGTTTCCATCAGGTCGTTCGGATAGTGAAGGTACAATAAAGGAATGCTCCCTGTCATGAACAGGGCTTGAATTCTCCTTATGTTCCAGGACAAGTGACCAAGAAAGATGTCACAAAGCTCCTTTCAAAGACAAGTCAATTTGATTCTCCTGTCTACTTAGTAAGATAGCCTTTCTTTTTCCACAAACAATAATTAATTCTTTGTGTTTTAATTAATGTGCATTAACCTGAGAACTTTTCAAAGGACACATCCAGTTTTTGATGCATCTGAAGTATTAAAAGCTTCCCTGATTTTGAAGACCACATGGCTCAGTTGATGCATCAGTGCAAAGTTCATAAAATGGCTCAGTGGCACTTTGTGATTCTTTCCAATCCCCAGCACCAGGAGATGGGTGGTGAAAGGGCTGAAGCGGCTGCAGGGACTGGTCTATTTGCACGCTCGTTAACCTGACAATTCAAGCCCTTCTCATGATTTTTGACAATTCCCCTCACCTCATCCTCCTGTTCTTTGCAATCTAGCAAAATATTTGGATGCAGCTGCAATGTAAAAGCTGAAAACTGGTTGGCTAAAGTAAACACAGTCCAAAGATCTGTTTATATAATTCAAGAAAAATCCAAATACCTTTTAAAAATCCTAAATATTGTACAAACCTCATCTGTTTGAGACTTGCATTCCTTTATAAGATGCATGCCTTGTCCTCCCCGGTGCACGATTTATAGAGCTCTCAAAATGTTAAAAGAAAAAAAATCCCTGTCAGCTTTGGATTGTGGCAGTGATTTTTTTAAATGCTTTTAACATTTTACTTCTTGCTGCAACTTGATGCTAGGTTCTAACTGAAGCTTGTTCTCCAAGGCCTGTGGTATGTCCACCTCGCTGCATGTGTTGTTTCAGCTTAAGACCTTGTGGTAGAGGCATCAGGCTCAGTCACCTGAAGAGCTGCACAGTCAGAGTGCAGCTTTCATTCAATGAATCCCATCACAACTGCAATCTTTTAATAAGGTGGTGTGGTCTGCACAGAGTTCTGCCTTATTAAAAGGGAGAGCAGCTGCAAGTTGCACTGTCCATTGCCTGCGAGCAGCTTGTGTTTGGCAGACCACGTGAGATGTTTGTAACTGTGCTAAATTAATGTCTGTTCTGTTCCTGATTTTGTATCCCCAAAGCTTCCCTTAAAACGGAAAGGTGCCATGTATCCAAACCTGAAAAAATTGCATTTGGTGGCCAAATAGGGGTCAACCAACTCTACAAATGTATAACAGAATGAGGAAACCCTAATACTTTATTTTACTAATGTTAGTGACATTTCATATCCATACCAGCGGCAGAAATATATCTTGATATCTTATAGGACGTGTTATTTTTTTATAGCCATTGCTTTCATCTTTGCTCTCCATCAGACAGTCAGGGGGGTAGCTCAGTGGTGCAAACTTAGCAGAATGCTTTGTAAGCTTACTATGGGAACACGTCCAGGGTGTGTGCATGCGAAAATTGTGAATTCTGACTTTGAAATCTTAAAATACAAACCTTTGCTGCAGATTTGAAATCTGGTTAAATCTGTTTTGTCCTTTTGTGATTCTCTGAGCTCTCTCTTCTCCCCTTTGCAGTGTTAGAACTGCAGATGATAATAATATATCCATTATTTTTGATTAATTTAGCCTTATTTTTTTATCAAATTCTGAATCTGGAATATGCCAATTCATACAATAATTTTACGGATGTATTGATTTTCCTTTTTCAGGTGTGTAATGGGTTATAATCTTTTTGTTCTATAGTTTAACAAGAGCCAATATCTGGATCTTTTGTATTATATTTGTGGATAAACAGTGAATAATTAAATTAGAAGTTACCAAGGTGCATTATTTGCTTCTATTTGATAGATGCTGAAACTGCTAAGAAAGTATAAAATGGAGTATGTAGTTAGTGAAGGCTCCTCGTTCCCCTCTCCCCTCCTTACAACTGCAGTAGTTCAGTTTCCTTCAGTTTTCTGAGATTTGTTGTTGCTTCTTCCCTTCCATATAATCGTTAAATGTCTCAGGGGTGAGTTGCCCCTGCTGATTTGAGCTTCCTTTTTCCCCGTGTAGGTCCCTATGATTTTGGGGGTGTTCTGACAAACAGCAACCGGGACATCATCAATGGTGATGCGATCCACAAGCGAAACCAGTCATACAAGGAGATGCACTGGTAAGTGTCACAGTGGGACACCTGTGAGTTCAGAAAAATTTGTCTTCAGTAGAGAACAAGGCATCAAAGCCTCTGGAATTCAAACTCCTCAGTGCAGGACATCATAGTGGAGATTGGCTTGAAGTCGAACACTTAGAACTGAATGTGCAGCTTTAAATGATGATTTAAACACTTCAGAAGTATTGCTGTGACTTAATGTAAGTTCTTAATTACTGGCAAACTTCAGATTAATGATGGATGATTTCTCAAGAAGATAAACATCTCTTGAACTAATAATAAGTCCCACAGCCCATATTATAGAGAATAGCAAGTGAGTTGTGCAGTTACTCCCTGAGGACGAATCCGAGGCCCGGGGCACAGGGAATCTGCTTGGCCTTTATCTGGATGTGGGCAGCTGTGTGGCTGAGCAGTTCTAGTGCTCTGTGAGGTGTCCCTTTCTCTTTCTAGCCTGCACCCTGGAGATCTCTACCCTTTCACCAGGAAGCCTCTGTTCATCATCGTGGACTCTTCCAACAGCGTCGCCTATAAGGTAAGACCCTTGAAGGCAGCTCCTCATGTGGTAGGATACAGTGCCAACCCCTAGTTAGTTTACACTTTTAACAGGCTATTTTTTTAAACACTTTGTATTCAGTCTTTCTTTTCTTTTGAGGTTGTGCATGCTAGTCAGGATCTGACCCTATGAATAGGAACAAGAAGGAGAAGCACATGAACAGCCGCTCATTGGAAAGTAATAAATCCTCCTGGAGGGAAAAAAGGTTCAAGATTTCCAAGGTCTCTGGTGGGAGGTTTATTTTTGTTTTATACCAAAGACAAATCTCGGTGTGTGTGCATGGGGGAGGGAGATAACTAACGTGCTTTTCTTTTTTCCAGTCATCCAACACTCAGTTGCTTTTAAGCAACAGAAAGGAGTCAAAGCATTGAGCCTGATCTTATAAAACACGGGTGTCTGTGTCTGAACCAAGGAAGTAACAAGACTCAAATTAGCATCCAGTGTTACTGTAGAGTGGTATTTGCTTGGACACTGAGCCTCCTTCCTAGGGTGCTCTGGACTTACAGTAGAATTGCTCCATGCCAAATCACCTCTGGGAATCTGCAATTCGGGTAATACAGAAGCAGGCATTGCACTCGTAGTGGCCAGTTGAATCTGCAGAACATTACACATTTATTTCATTCATGAATGGGGTAATAAGAATGTGCTATATCTGGGGAAAGTGCCACTTCTTCTGTCTTCCTTTTTATAGCTCCATTATGTGCAGTGAGGAAAGGGAACATGCACAGCTGTGTTTCGGAGGAGGAACAGGGACGTCTAGTGGCCAGAGGAACTTGTGCCTTGTTCAGAGTCCACAGTCTGTGCCGTTTGTTTCAAAGGCATTTGTTGGCCAAGGAGAAGTACTAAATAAGTGGTCAGTGTGATTTGGGATAGTTTTGTACTAACCTGGGGAGCTCCTGCCTGACACTCAAATCTGGCCTCTCCATTGGGTCTTTGCTTTGTTGGGCTGTAATGTATCTCAGAGGGCTTTTTAAACACCACACTAGGTTTCAGAGCAAATCTGCTTTTTATTATATTCTCTTCCCTATTTAAAGGGAGGGAAACACAATTGGAATGATTTACTTGTCTTTCTGAGAAAATTAGTGTTTGATAGGGATTTATTTTTCTCTGCTCTTTCCTGACATTCATTCCAGTATAACATCAGGAGGGCTGGTTTTGTTTCAGGGGAAGAGGTGTGACTCAGGTTTGGTTTTTTGGTTTGGTTTTTTTTTTTTTTACCCCTTTCCTCTCTAATAGAATTGTTGAAAGATGTCAAGTGGATCAACTCTATAAGAGAGTAAGGGATTCGTGGTCATCCTTAATTCAGATACAGCTCTGGACAGACTGGGGTTCTGTAGACAGCTTAGAGCAAAGGATCTGTTCGGGGTGATGGATTTCCACATGTAGATTTGCAGCTCTTGTGAGAATAACTGTCAAGTGTCAAGTAGACTTTTCTTTTTGTATTACATTTAAATTTGATAATTTTTTTTTTTTTTAGATTTTGTGGGCACACAGTAAGCAAAACTGTAACCTCCACTGAGTTTCTTTTCCATGTCCTGCAGTGAACTGACCGACAGTGGTGCAGAACCCACCAGTGCTCTGTCTGTTCAGCACCCAGAGCAGCTGGGGGGAGAGCAGTCCAGCTCTGCCTGTGTGGAAGGAGCACAGAAATAGGAGTTTTGGAAGTACTTCAGAACAGGATTATAGAAGTGGCTGCTAGGAGCTCTGACCCAGATCAGAACCGTGTGGGCACAACTGTGAGGAGTCTAAGAAGAAATATATTCAGCATTTCAGAAGTGACATTTACCTTCCTCATCTCTTGCCCGTGAATGTAGGCAGGCAGGTGTTTGGGGCAGGTTTAGGTGTCTTGTTCTGTTTTCCACTGAAGGTACATGGCAGAGCTCTCAGTGTCGGTGTTTCCTAGCCCTGGTACACTGCTGCCTGTCGCTGTGCTGTGCGGGCTGGGGTCCTTGTCCCCACGGTGCCCTGACAGGGCTGTCGTGTGACTGTCCCTGGGTGGGCTGGGAGGGGCTTTGTAGGCTCGAGCGCTGGCACGAACAAAGGTTCTGTGCAACTGTGTGAGAAGTTGAAGTCAGTACTGCCTTTTTTCCACATGGCTGCCCCAATCTTTTCTGATAGGACAGGAGCTATCCTGACATTTAAATGTCACTGCCGGCGGTACCGGCAGGAACAGCAACTGCTCACACATCTTTTTCTGCAGCCCGTTCCTGCTCTCCTGCACGCATCCCTGTCCTCTCCCCATCTCTGCAGGGCTGAAATGGTGATGACTGAAAGTCAGTCCTGCCAGGAAGTGACTTGCCAGTTTGTCAAATCAGCGACACTTGAACAGCTTCCTCCCTGTATATTTAGCTGAAAGTGGAAGATAACTGCAAATCGAGCATGTCTACTGAAAGCCGTGAATTTTTTTTAACAGTTCCATTTAAATATAGATGGCTGTGTGTTCTTGAAGGTTACCACTGCATATGTGGATGAAATAATATTTTTAGATCGATATCATCCTATAGCTGTGGTTGTCTAGGATCATGGATCATGGTCGGATGCAAAGTCTTAAAATCAAACCAGACCAAACCCAAACCTACAGCCAGTGAGAATGCGAGGCCTTTGTCAGGGATGTGGTACAAATACTCAGCTTAGCAAAGCCTACATGTGAAGTGACTTTGTTTGGGGATGATGGGTAGTTCTTTTCTCAAAAGACATGTCCATGCATTGTAAAAAGCAGCAGTGCTTCTGTGGGAAACTTAAGTGCTGAAGTAAAAAAACCAGAGTTAATTTCGAAACAAAATATGGATTATCCTTACTGGAGTCGTCCACACACTGAAAGGTAGGGCATTCCTCATCCAGAGCTGCTGTCAACACCTGGACTGCAGGGCAGGTTTTCCTGGTGCACCTTTGGCCCTCTGCTCCCAGCCATGGCTGTAAATGCTCCGGTTCCTTTGTTTCATGTATCCCACAGCTCTTTCCTCAGGAAATCAGGAGCAGGGTGGTGGTGGTGGTGGTGGTGAGTGAATCCTGGTGTTCACCTGGGCTCTGGTAGGCAGTTGTGGCTGGGCAAGAGCTGAGCCTGGAAGTCAGTGTCTCCTGGATCCGTGGTGCAGGCGTAGCAGGTGGCAGGAGCCTTCCAAAGAGCACGGTCTGGGTTAAGCCGTGGAGTTTCTCCCCTGTGCAGGACTCACTGGCTATGTTGGCTTCACCTGCTGGGACAGAGTCCAGAGTGCTCCCAGATACTGCAGGGAGTGATACCTTGCCCGAGATACCCAAGTGACCCGGGTTTGCTCTTGGCACTGTTTAACGGCAGTGTTGCTGCTGCTGGTGGCAGGTCTGCTTTGGTCTGTAACTGAGTGATACAAGATGGAATTAAACTGCTCATGAAAACTGAGCATACGAGTTACTGGAGAAGGTGAAACCTGCCCGTGTGTGTCCAGTACAAACCAGCAGTGTCTGGGATGACTCCTGGAGTTTGAAATGTTTCTTTGTAGTTCAGTTTCACCAGTTCCTGGGCTGGCCTGGAGTTACTGTCTGCAAGGGAAGTCTTTGTTTCTTCATTAGAGACCAAACCTTGGTATCCAGCATTATCAATCTTCCTTGGGCTCCTAATGAACTCAAAGGTTTTTAGGACTAGTCAGCACTCTGTCAAAGATGGGAAATGTTTTATTTTGATTAGACTAGATTACTGTCTTTAGTATTTAGCAGATTTAGATTAAATTAATTCTGTAAAACTAATTTAACTGAAATATACTGCCCAGAAGGGAAAGTTCCATTTGAATTACACAGAGGCCAGAAGGAATTAAAAAATTAGCTTTTTGAGGATTCTACACAAGCAAATACTTCTGGTGTTGCATGTCTTACAGTCATAACCTGACAGTTTTAAGACTGTAATCTGCAGACGTGTGTGGCACTCGTGTCCTCTGGATTTAATGGTTTGAGTCTGTGCTCTGAGAGGGTGCAGACACAATCACATCTTTTATGGGTTTGCAAGCCTGCATGGTTAAGAAAGCTGTTCCGGTGACAGCTAATGAGGTTATGCAAATGATTTTTGTTTTTTTTTTCCTTTGTGGTAATTATTTACTACCAGACAGATACACAGTAGGACTGTTATCAGGTAAATGTTGCTGAAACTGGACAATGGTGGTGCTTGAGGTTCTGGAGAAATCCTTGTGCAATGGGACACTTAAGCAATATTTAAGGTGCTGGTGCAGGGGGCATGAAATGGATATTGTAAAATGAGGTTTAGTACAGCGGATATTAAGGTTATGACATAGCTGTTTTAAAGGAAGCTTATTTTAAAACTCTTCTCCTCTGGGCTTTCCTGTTTCATTAGATATAGTTCTTCCTGCTAGAAGGAAAAGGGGAAAGAAATGACTTTGACTGGACAGTTCAGTTGGTATTGAGGGAAGATGCAAGAGCTGTTTTGACCTGAAAGCCAACGGCTTTTACTGCAGAACATGATTTTTTTTCAAGTAACGTATTAGTACTGAATATTTCCATGAAATCAGTATCTGCCATCAGTACCAGTGAAATGAGAGAACTGTAATTCCTTTAAAATGTAGTGGGTTATATTCCTTCCATGTGTGATCTGAGTAAGTGAACTTCAGGCTCACGGCCAATGCTGAGCTGTGCAAGGGGCATTAGTGTCTCTGTCCTTAATAGGATTTGTACCCTCGACCTGCTGAATATTCAAGGCAAGCAAAGTGACCATCAATACTTCAAAACTCTTATCTGTTGCAGAATTTCACAAACTTATTTGGACAGCCATTGGTGTGCTTGCTTTCTCCAACAGCATATCCAAAAGCATTACAAGGTATGTGCAGTATTGCATTTCCCAAGAAGTTGCAGTTGCATCATGTATCTATCCCAAACAAATAGAACTTGGATTCCTCAGGAAAAGACACCTTTTCACTGCTATGTAACCCCTAAATCAGGTTGACAGTCACCGAAGTAATATGATAAAGTTTATTTACTGTTTATGGTAAATAATTTATTCTAACACTGATGATATTTCTACAGTAAGCTCCAACAAGTGGTAGGAGCAAAGCCTCTCCTACACAGAGACTGAGGAAATTGCCATCCCAGCGCAGGATGATGGTTTTAGCACTTCGGGCAGCTTTGATAGTCCCAGAAAGGGAGCAGAGACAGTTAAGGTGTCTTGGTGTTAATGCACGTCCCCAGCAAGGCTTTATTGCCAGTCACTGATCAGATCTCCACGAGAGAAGGTGTAACTAACACAGAGGAGTAGCTCCTCTGGTACGGAATTTAGCGGGTGAGTGACTTCATTCTGTGGCAGGGACAGCGTTTCTGTTTCATGTGCCAAATGTATCTCTTTGTCTATTGATTTATTTTTCCTTTTAGATCAGTCTCAGCGGGGTAGCCTCTTCACACTCTTTCTGAACAATCCTTTAATGGCATTCCTGTTTGTCTCTGGATTATCAAGCATGCGCAGAGGATTGTGGGAGAAGTGTCAGGATTACCTTAGGAAAATCAACCGGGATATTGCCCAGCTCCTGACCCACTCCCGGTCCATAGGTATGGCCTCAGCATGCACAGCTGAACCTTTTGTAAGGGTTTGGTTTTTAAGCCTTTCTAAACTGAGCTTTCCTTGCCCTCTCTACAGATCAGTCCTTTCTTCAGTTTTTTGGGGATGAATTTCTTCGCTTGCTTCTCACAAGATTTATCTTCTGTTCAGCTACAATGAGGATGCACAAAATCTTCCGGGTATGGAGGGATATCTGTGCCTTTGTGGGAAGGACAGTCCAGTGCATATAGAACTGCGCTGGCTCAGGGTGGAGGGGTCCGAGGGCTGAGCACATCCCTGTGGCTTCACAAAGATGACTGATGCTCACATGCTAATTCCTACAGCTTGCACTGAAGCTGTGCCTTTGTGTCTCTCCAAAGGCACAAAGCCTTTGACTTGCTGGAGCCTTAGTCCTGCACAGAAGTTGCAGCAGACACACTCCAGTTCATTTATGTCACTCTGGACAGCTGTGTCTGCTAGAAAAATACATCTTTATAAGTCAAGATTATTCTTGTTCTGCACCTTTTTAGTTGTGTAGAAATAAGACTAAGTGGGGAGGAGTGGGACGTTATTGCTGAATGTGTTCTAATGTGAATGGGTTTTGAAAGGTGTTTGAAGTGTAAATGAATAAGCTAAACAGGAAGATGGTTAAAGCTGTGCCAACAGTGAAGTCTGCTTCTGGATCTGCACCATTTTATGTATGTGAGTGTTGGCATATAAACTGCCTGCTCCATTTTAAACACTGCAGGAAGAAATGGGAGTTGAGCACAGAAAGGGGCAGTATTCACTTGTGGAACTGCAGACATCCAGCAGCTCTCCCAGCTTAGGTCAGCTACCTGGGCCACTCAGATATCAGGGAAAAGAACCATGTCTGTGTTACTGTAGAGAGATTTGCCCCCAGTGTCTTAGATACTTGTTTTAGGATGAGATAAATCTCCCATGGAGTTGCTTACATGTCTGTAATTTCAAGAAATGAACTCCAGCCTGGTAGGTAAGTACATATGAAGTCTCTTGGTCTATTTTTAGTCCTTTTTTTTTTTTTTTTTTTTTTTTCCCCAAGGCTTCTGTGAACATACCAATAAGCATCTCAGATGGACAGGCATTGGTTTTGCCGCTATAACCATCTCTGATGAATGGAAACAGAAACCTGAAAATTCTAGAACATTTTCTCTCTCTACCATTCTGAACAGATAGTGTGAAATTGGCCTTTTGCAATCTTATTTGTAAAGGCTGTGGAAGAAATGAGTGTCTGATTCTCTCTGTTTTCACTGTTATCTAGCAGGAGACTCGAAATTATCCTGAATCTTACCCTCAGCTGCCAAGAGATGAAACGGTGGAGAACCCTCACCTCCAAAAGCACATTTTGGAGCTGGCTTCCATACTGGATGTTAGGAATGTTTTCCTGGAAAACACCCTCGATGACTATTAAAGAAACTGTCTTATTGCAAAGGGGTTTCCCTGGCCACAGATTTTGAATGGTGCAGTTTTATAATGTGAAAATCATAAAAGGAAGTACTTGATTTTATTTTTAAATTTAGGACCATTATTTTAAAAAGTAATAATAAACAGCTGTTAGTTGAGCTGTTCCATTCTGTATGGGGTCAATTTTATAAGCAGAAGTTTTCATGTCTTTTAAATGTTAAACTAAAGAATCACTAGAGGTTTATTTCTGGTCTTGTGGCTGTCAACCACATTTCCAACAGCTGATCCTAAGCATAGAAGTATTATTGGTTACCTTTAGCCCACATTTGTGGAAATCCTTTATTTTTATACAATTTTAAGAAATTGGAAAGAAGAAAAATCAACAGAAAACCAATATTTTATCCCCAAAGAGTTTGGATTTGAAATGGTAAAGATGGAACCACATAGTGCAAACCAGCAATAGCAATAACAGAGTCCTTCATAACAAATATATTTTTTCAGTCTTAGGCAAGTGAGGAGACAAAACTGTGGACAATTAAGTTGCATTTGGAGCAGTGGCTTTGAAGTGAAGTTGTAAAGATACTTAATGCTCCCTGTAGGTTGGACACAGCAGTTTTCTCTATGAACTGTGTCCTGCTGACCAAGGATCTGGTTGGGCAGGTGGTCAAGTTACAGACGCCCAAGGCTGGCCCTCACCTCTTACTGTCCTGTGGGGCATCTTGCCATTTGTATTGCTGCCACAGGAGGAGGGGGCATTCCTCATTTTGAGATACTGAGTAGAAATTCTGACATTTCCAGGAGGTGTTACCCCTCCTTTCCCTATGTGGGTGGAACATTTGGCTCCCACAGTGTGACTACTCCCCAAAAGGAGCTGAAAGGATGTCCTGTACAGTGCTGAGTACGAGCCCTTCCCATCACTTGCGTATCCAACCCCCCTGTGCTGGATCCCTGTGCCCCAGGAGAGGTGCTGTTTTTCCCCTGGCAGGTTAAACCAAGTGGGAGCTGCCATAACCCCGTGGATGTTTTGCATGTCCCCCACAGCAGCCCAGTCCTGCCCTGGAACCAGGAGAACCGAGGGGCTGTAACTCTGTGGCAGCACTGTTGGCTCCCCAGCCCATACCCTCAGTGTGGGGGTGTGGAGGAGGACAGTGGCCCTTGGGGAGGTGCTGGCTGGAGAAGGCTGTTCTGGCTGCTGGGAAAAGTGCTGGCTGGCTCATTTGGGACTGCACTGCTGCCCTGCAGAGAAAGGGGAGCTCTGGCAGCTCCCGGCAGGCCAGGTGTGAGCAAGAAGGAAATGGAGATACTTTAAGCTATTAAATAAAAAAGTCTATTGTCACTGTTCCATGGGCTGCTAGAAAAGAAGTGGAAGGACAAGTCTGATCAGTGCTTTTTGTTAACCCCAGCCATGCCTCTGTGTTTAGGTAAAAACAATGCAGAACTTGGTGACTGCCACGGTATATCGTGGCAGGCCTGTTGCAGTGCCATGACCCAAGGTGTGATCTAGTCAGCCACAACAGCGCTGATGGGTCCGTTCAGCTGAGGGCACAGTATGGAACAGCAGGAATGGCTGGAGTGTAGCTGGGGAGTTTGCATGAAGGTTCTCTGTAGGTGGGCTGAAGCTTGCGCCATCCATTCTTTATTTCCCAAGTGTACAAAATCCTGTGAATGCTCGTGTTTGTCCTAAGCAGTCTTGAAGCTGGTACCTTAAGCCCCCCCAACTTGGTGCTGCCCTTTGGACACTGGCAGGACTTCATTTCCTGGGCTGTGGAGTTTGTTTTACCGAGTGTGTGTTTGTGTGTGTGCATGTGTGTTCTCGGCGTTTGTGTGTGTATGTACAGTACACATACATCTACTGGCTGGTGTAAATTGTAAATATGTATATATGTATAGGTACTTGTATATGTATTAAAAAGAATGAACCACTACAATGTCTATATACGAAATTTATATATACACACATACGCCATTTCGGGTGGATTCCACAAGGTGCTGCCGATCATTTTTGGTTGTAGTAAAGGTTATGGCTCTTCTGCCACTGTAATTTGCTGTTTCCAGGGACTTACCCTTGGACCTTGAAGTAATTCATAACTGATTTGAGGTACAGGAGCCCTTAGTTAGCCAGGGGAATGGGTACTCCTCTATTAGTGGTAAGATTCATGTATTAACTGTGAAGCTGATCTCTGCCTTCCTGCCTGGTCGGAGGTCCCCAGTTACTGAATCATGGGATTGTGTGTAGAAGCTGAAGATACAGGAAGCCTTTAATGCAGCAGTGAGTGAGAGGCGGGTTATCTGTTGCCCTGCCTGCTGTTCCTCCCCCAGCACTGTTCAGCTTGCATGGAAAAAGGGAATTGAGTTTTCCCCAGCTCACTGCCTTCCAACCAAATGCTTTTGCTTTGCTTTAGCTTTTGCTTTTATGAAGCTGTTCTCATTTTGGTTCCATCTAAGTGGAAAACAGTATGCTGTTTCCAAGCATAGGAATGATGATTATGATTCCACTCGTGTGGGTTGGTGAATCTCTGGGATGTTGCTTGTGAACTGACTGGGAAAGCCGTGGTGATCCCACCTTCATTTTAGCCAGGCTGAAGCGGGGAGTTCTTGCTTGGGGCCTGAGAGGCTTCTACCCCACTTTGCAGCCCTTCAAGGAGGTTCTGTTTGCTTGTTGCCAAGGTAGATCTCATCAGAGGAAAATGCACTTTTTAAAAAACTGAACAAAAAGCCCTGAAGAAGCTGGAATGTAGGAGGAGAATGTAGTCCTTGAAAATTAGTTCAGAAGTTGTACTTATCAGCAAAGACTGTCCAAGTCAAAAATTCATTCTTGAGGTTCCTCATTCTCCTCTTACCTACTGATCTTTGTTAGAGGGTCCAATGCTGGCAGGGACATTCAAAGATAAAGATTTCACTCCTGTTGTGTTGGGTGGAGTATGGAATTGTACTGTGTAAGCAAAGGGCTCTTACCCTCTGTCTGCTCTAGCTGTAGCTAGGATGAGTGTCTGGTCTTGGATTTTGAGCCAGCCCCCTCCCTTCCCACCCAAAACAACTGCATCCAAGATGACAATGTTGATATTTTCCCCTCCAAGTAAAAGCTTGTCTTGTTTGAACTAAGTCATTCTAAACTCGTGCTACTGTGTGCTCTGTGCTATGGTTGTAGGTACCTCGGTGTATGCTTGTGTGTACTGAAGAAAATCTGGTTTCTGTATCTCGCAGTCCTCAGTGTGGAAGCGAAGCAAAGACTGAACCATTTTTAAGTGAGAACAAATCCTTCTCTTCTCAGGCCTGCTGCCTTCCCTCTTGTCTCGCTCTCCCTTTCTCCATGTATCTTTATTGCTTATATTAATGGAGAAGACTTGCCAGCACCGGGCAATGCCAAATTAAAGGGGTAAATTCTGCATGTAATACACTGAGAGGAGAAGGTGAACTGGACCAACTGTGTCCTTACGGGACTGCTCCTGCCTGGCTCCCTACTCCCTGCATGTGGTGTGCTCAGATGAATCCTGCTCCCACAGTAGGCACCTGCTCAAATTGTTTGTGCTCCTGCTCAAATTGGCTTTGAAACATCCTGCCAAAGTTACTGCTGTTGCCTTTTTTCCCCCTTTGACTTCTCAAAATAACAGTGATAGGGGAATGCAGGGTTATCAGTCTTTAATGCTCTCTTTTTTATTTGCTGTTGGGATGGGATGTGTCATTTTGCTCTGTGGACAAGCTAAATGGAGCACTAACTTCCATGAGCTGTGCAAACGGGACTTGCTCCCTGGAGTGCTTTCTTGAGAAGTTCCAGGACATTTCTTTGAGTAGTTTGTCAAAATAATGTCTTGTCAAGTCATGACTGGCTAAACCTCTCAAGACCGTTCCCCAGGGAGATGTGCAGAGATGTCTTTTAAGGATCACAGGAAATAGATGGGGGCAACAGGAAATTAGGTTCCAAATAATCATCTTCGAAAGCTACAACTTGAGTAGCTCCGGTCAGGCTTCTCCCCTAAGGATGGGGTGGAAGTGCTGCTCCAAGATCCATCCCTGGCATGACTTGGGAAGCACTTCCCCTGCCCCGCCAACCTCCCGTGTACTGTAACCGTGCCATGCTGAAAGTCTGCTCCTTCCAGGAAGCTAAAAATCTTGGCATCTGTCTGAACAACTGTTTTGTCTTGAGGCTTCTTTTGTAAAAGCTTTCTCTGTGTTCAGTTCCTCAGTCAGTGTCCGAGTGCAGCTCAGTGGTGCAGCAGCGGCTGAGCCTCGCTCAGGCCTGGTGGTGCTGGGGCTGCTCCTGGGGCTGAGGGAGCTCCACAAGCAGGAACACTTACATGAACAAGGCAAAAATCTAGTCTAGAGATCTGAAAGCTGCTCTGGGCACCTCAGTAAGGTCAGGCTCTCCAGAGCAGATTATACACTCTCTTACACTGGTAACATCTGACTTTCAGAGCAATACTCATCTGTGACCAGATGTATTGCAAGTGCTTTGGGGATCTGGGTGTCCACTAGTGGAGCAGGGGAGGACCACATCAGACATGTAACTGCTTTAGATTTAGGAGTGCCGGTCAGCCACTTCTTGTTTTCCCCTCTAAACCATTACTCTGCCAAGACAGAGGAGATCTAGTTCAAGGTCTCTGAATCTGACTGACCTTTTTGGGGATTAAGGACTGTCTCTCAGTTCTGCCCAGATGCACCCATAGATGTTTCATTCCCATTAGTAACAGACCCCAGCACAGCTCCCTGGCCTGCAGGAGCCCCAGAGCAGAGCAGACCTCTCCAGCCCGCAGCTGATCCTTCCAGAATAAACCCTGCTGGGAGGATCTGCCCCATTGACTTCGCAGGTCGCTTTCAGCATATGTTTGTCATCGTTTCTCAGTTGAACTGGTTTGTTGGGAGCAGGATTTTGCCTCATGCAGCCTGAAAAGCACAAGTTGCTTCTGCCGTGGGCAAGACCCGGTGAGAAGGACGAGGGGAGCACAGGTGGAGCATTTGGGAGTGTTCTGGGAATGCAGTGGGACTGTGCCTCGGGCAGCCCAGCTGCAGAGGTACAGAGTGTTTTGCCTCTCTTGAGAATCAGATTATTTATTACCAAAAGTAATTTTATAGTGAATTGGTTTAAAGTTATTTTACAGCTGTGTGCCTGTATATCGTATTTTGGTAAAAACAGATATTTTCCTTGAAATATATAGAGATATATAAATAAACTTTTTTTGGAGCAAATGGACTTTTTTTGCAAGGGATGTGTAACCGCCAAAGCAGCGTGCTAAGAAGCGACTCTGCCGTTGTTCTGGGTGTCTGTGGAGGGAAGCAGCGTGTTTGTGTTACCGCTGGACCCTGCGGGGAGGAGGAGGAGCCGCGCCGCAACTGGGACCTGTCGTTTCTCCCCGTCCGAGCCCGCACCCCCGGTCCGGGCGGGTCACAGACCGAGCGCCACCCCGCGTCCTCGTCGCCGCCTCTCCGGCCTTTCCAGAGACTTTGGAGCAGATTCCCGTTCGCTTTTGTCCCCGCCGCGCCGGGGCCGCTCCCGCCCGGCGCTCGCGGTTGTGCCGTGTCCGAGCCGTTCGCTGTCCCTGTGCCGGG
>VXAY01005799.1:877855-909376 GCA_013399855.1 Oxyruncus cristatus | reverse complement strand
GGTCGGGCCTCCCCGGCGGGTGGCGGGGGCCGGGCTGAGGGGACCCATCCGCTCCCCCGGCGCTGTCACCGTTTGGGGCCGTTGGTTTGGGGCTTTAACGGGTCTGCGCCGCGTGACCCCATTTTTTAACGTGTTGTAACAGATGCGATGTTAAAGGGCGTTCAGTTTCCTTTAAATGACTAGTGCGGGTGGGATTTTTAGTGTGGAACCCATTTCTGCTTGATTTGCAGGTACTGTCAGGCCGTGAGGGCTTTAAAGGAACTAGAAATGCAGTAAACCAGTGGATGAGGCACAGAATTAAATCTCAGCATCTGGAAGCTATAAACAGAGTGCCAGTGTATTAAAGGGTGGAGGCTGTGGTTTTCCAAGGGACCTGGATATTTCAGCACTGTAAGCAGTAAAATGTTTGCCAAACTGAAGAAGAAGATCGCAGAGGAGGCAGCGGTTGCCCCTAGGCCGGGAGGTACTGCCCGGATCCCCAGGTCTGTCAGCAAGGAGTCCATCACGTCGGTGGGAGCAGACTCCGGAGATGACTTTGTGAGTTACACCTTGCTTTGAAATCGGATTTCTCTGGCAGCGTTTTTAATATGGCTCTGCAGACAACTGTTGTAGCTGTAGTGTGAGTTGAGTACGTACTGCGGTGTCTTTGTAAGTGCACCTCTTAATGCATAAATGTATCATTAGCTTGAATGAACTTGAACATTGAAGAGAAAGTGTTTGTATGTAAACTATAGTAGTTGCCATGCGGCTTCTATTCCTGTGTAAATGTGAGTTATAAAGCTGTTTCAATACAGAACATTGATAAACAGACATAAAATATTGAATGAAACTGTAGTTATGTATAAGATATCTATTTGTAAAGTTAATTACTGAAGCATAGAATCCCAGACGAGTTTGGATTGGAAGGGGCCTTAGAGACCATCCAGTTCCACCCTCTACCGTGGGCAGGGACACCTTCCACTATCACAGGTTGCTCCAAGCCCTGTCCAGTGTGGCTTTGGACACTTTCAGGGATGGGGCAGTCACAGCTTCTCTTTCGGTAGGAAAACAAGCTAGATTTGGCCAGCTTTCATCTTGCCATGGATTTGGGTTTACCTCTTGGCTTCTGGGACTGTTTCTATCTGAGTCACTGTGTACGTCTCTGCCAAAAACCTTGTGTGCAGGTTTTTTGCACTCAAAACTATTGTAGTTCCTCTCTTTCATTATAAAACATTGTTTAAACAAGTGGTAAAGTTCCAGGAGTGTATGGGTTAAATGAAACCCTGGAATGCTCTGGCACCTCTGCCCTGGATGGCTGGCTGTCACATTTTTGAAAGCCGGGATTAAGGCAGTGTCACCCCAGTGCTGGAGCCAGGAGGGCCCACTGCAGAGCCAGCAGCAGGACTCTGTTTGCTGTCTGCAAAGTCAAGAAGTTATTTACACAGTTGAGCTCCAGCTCAGTTTTTCTGAAGCTCAGCTGAAATTCCAGTTCTGTTAAGCAGAAAGTGAGAGCTTCTAATGTTTAAGTACATTCTCTAAAGGAAATATATTAGTCTTCTGTTCTGCTGAGTGTTTTTTTTAGCACTTAACACATTTTCATGTAGAAATTCCCTTTGCCACCCTGTGACTTCAGAGAACAGAAAGCAGATAATGGCGGTGGCTGAAGCCTTGAGTGGCTTTCAGAAAACCTCCAAGAATTAGTTGTTTTATCAATATTCATTTAAGTGCTCTTGATATTGATTTTTATGGAGCAAAAAATGCCCCAGGAATCATCAGTCAGTTATGCAGCGGGGTTTGTGTGGACAGACTGCTGCATCAGGGCTGCAGTGAGCTTATCCCACCTGAAAAACATTGCTGCTTCTTTTCTTGTTACACTGATTTTCAAGAGTCTGAGTTGACCCTTCCTGGTGCCTGTGCTGTAGAGCCTGGTTTCCACTGCCCCATCTCCTCGGTGCCAGTTTGAACACACAGTTTTCACCCCGGCTCCCTTCCCAAGCTCTGTGCTCCGGGAGCAGCCAGCGTGGCACAGCCGCTGTTTAAGCCCTCACTGTTTTTCTCCTTCAGCATTTTTTACACATTCTGCTGTGCTAGTACAACACTCCCCTTTATGTGAAAAACAAGTGTTATTCCTAGGTGGGAGAGTGGTTATTATCCCAGAGTTAATGTATGGCAGGATTGCTTTTTCTGAATAAGTTACATGACTTGCTTTTCTCCCAAGGCTTCTGATGGAAGCAGCTCCAGAGAGGATCTTTCATCCCAGTTGTTCAGAAGAAATGAACAAATAAGAAAACTGGAGGTGAAGCTGTCTGGTATGTGTCCTGATACATACAAAACCTTGTTACTTTAGGAAATATTTTCCTTTGAGTTTAAGTGGTTTAATAAATTAAAAATACACGGGTTTAGGGTTCTTTGAAAATTGATTTGTGGCAACCCTGTTGATATCTAGGGAGCATCCACTATTACTGATTTTTTCTGAGGACAGCTGGCTCTTTGCTTGTTTCACAACACATTTACGTGATTCCTTGGAACAGCTGGGATAGCTCTCTGACCCATGTTTCACATAGTGTCTGTCCCCACTTTTATTTTTCATGTGTGTGCAATGGTTTGTTTCTCAGAATGTGAGCTTTTTGATGCTGACAGTAACACAGTGCCATCCTTAAAGAAGTGTGCTTGAAAATGAAGAAAAATCAAAGAATTCAACTTCAAAACAGTCTTGGGGCTTTTTTCTTTCTAATTCCTTGTTCTGTAAAGCTGTAGTCAGGGCTCTGCACTGATGCTGCATCCCTGTTGTAGGGAGGGAACCAGAGACCACGCTGAACTGTGTTACACTGCTGCTTCCCAAAGCTCATGGAAGGCCTTGGAAAATAAGGAAAGGTTACAATCAGCTCAGGATTATTTTAATTTATTCTGGAGACGTACCAGGCTCCAGTTCAAGAAAATATAGGATTCAAAAATGACTTCATACTGAATTTGAAAGGCCAAAGTGCTCACCTGCTTGCACAAGGTAAACTTAAAAGTGGTTGAGGCTTAGTAAGAGAGAGGAAGGCTCTGATGTCAAGAGTTCTGTGCAAGCAGCCCAACCAGCGAGTGAATCCTCCTTTCCATTGCACAGAAGCTTCTCCAGGGTGTGTGTGTACTTTATTTAGGTGTTTATTCCCTGCCTCCCACGTCAGTTGTGCTGGGTGAGTGTGAGGGCAGCGAGGGCAGCAGTCAGCGCTCGGCCTCCGGGTGCTGTGGGACTGGAACAACGAGCACAGGGATGCAGTGTCCGTGAATTGCCCCTTGCTTGCACCCTCCAGTACCAGAGACCTTTCCTGAACGGTATTAAATACATCACTGTTCTGGACTGAAGTAAAATTGGGAGCAGTTGTTCATTCTCTGGTTCTGCCCTTGTCCGTGTGAGTGACACCCCCGGGACAGGCCCTCCTGTTTGTGCCAGCCCTGTGGACAGTACAGAACTGTTTGCTTGTGTTCATTGTTTTGGTCACCCAAGTTTTCCTTAGCAGGAATGATTTTCTGATTGAGAAAATCATTGTCATTTTGCCACTCATCCTTTTTTCTTTCTCCTCCCTTCCCCCCAAAAATGTCCTTTCCCAATGTCTGTCCATTCCGGGTCTGTGCTTCTCGTTCCTCACACAAGATTATGCTGATCAGATCCGAAACTTGCAGAAGATAAAAGAGAAGCTTGAAAATGCGTTAGAGAAGCATCAGGATTGTACGTACTTTTTTCCTTTTCGTTTAGTTCTTTTTAAGTTGAAAATTGCTGTGGTTGAAAGGAAAGGGGTTTGGTGTACAGGTCTGTTAATCACTTCCTTTCAGGCTGTGCACCTCTGTATTCTGTAGAATTAGAACATGAGTTTTTGCCTTATTTACAGCGCAAAAAGCAGCAGTAGTGTCTTGAACAAAGTTGTTGTTATACTCCTTTTGCCAAATTTGGGGCTAACATTCAGGAGAGACCTTTTAGAAAGCCACAGCTTTGTTCTAATCCAGCAAGGAGCAGTATTCCTGTCTCCTGTTAGCTTTGGCTTCTGGCCAGTGTGCAAGCAGCGTGAAGTAATGAGTGGCACAGCGTTAGTGCCGGAGTCAAGATGGGGCTAATTACTTGCAGAACAAGCTCTTTAAAGTTATTTATAACTTACTGAAAACTGAGAAACAATTTTAAAAGATGGGTTTTTAATATAGCTGGTGGTTCTCTGTTGATAGCCTCCATGAGGAAGTTTCAGGAGCAGAATGAAGCTCACCAGGCCAGTCGAGCCAAGATGGCTGAAGGAATGGCTTTGGCCTTGGAACAAAAGGACAAGGTAACAGCTTGAGCATGACTTTTGGCTCTCATGACCCCGATGTTTTAAGCAGGTGTTGCCATTAATTAAAATAATTGTTCAGCATTGTGTGTGTGTGAGTGTGCCAGCACTGAGGGAAGGAGGCAGCACTGAGTTCCATGCCAGAACTGCTCTGACTGTTCTGACTGGTTTTAACAAGAGCCCTCAAACATTCCTAATGAAAGGTTAAGCTTGTGCTTTGATAAGATTAGTTGCGATAGACCTCTTGTCACTTTTATTTTACTTGCATAAAGCTTACCTATTCAGGTAGCAAAAAGGATTCCTCAGCCTTCACCTATAAAGCACTGACTCTTACTGGTTTTTTGCTGAATTTTTGTTTAATCATTACCATAGCTTAGTATCTGTGAATAATACAAATATTTTTTAAACCATAATTAAATGTCCTTGAAAATCTACAAATTGAATTTGATTTCTTTTTTCTCCTTTCTTTCTTGTTCAGGAGTGGATGGAAAAACTGGGTCAAGTTGAAAAGGTAATTAACCTCTGAGGTTTTCTTGAGGGGATTTAGTGTGTCTGTGTGTATTTGTAAACACCAGCCTGCACACTTCCATCTCTATTGGAACTCAACTCTGTTCAGCCCTTTTTATTATTTGATCTTTGTTCAGTGGGAGAAGCCAATCATTTGCTTTTGTTACAAGTCCCAGTGCTTCAGGACTATTGGTACTTCTGGTATTTCTGGAATTACTTTTCATTGGGGAAGTAAAGAATGATGGGTTGTGATGGGAAAGTTGTCCTTCTGTAAGGTGGAACAGTAGTTTCCTTTGTAACAGAGCAGCTGGGATGCAGAAGGAGGTAGAGACTTTGTCTGAGGTCTTGCGGTGGGTCATCTGTTTCATAAAATAACTGGAATTGTTTGGTAGGGATCTTTTTAATACAAGATTTCAGTCTGGTAGTTGTTCCAAGTGTTTAGCTTAGTCTGTTTTAAAGGACGCCTGATTATGAAGATATTAAACATGCTACTATTTTTGTCCATTTTTAAGAGTTCAGTGTAGGTGATCACTGCTGGCATTGTAATGAATTCAGATTTCATTTTGTATATTCTTGAGGTTTGGTAATTTGCACTGTGACATGAATGTGGCGGGATTTCCAGTTCTACATGTAGCACCTTATGGCTGCAAGACAAGATTCCTTTCCCACAGAGTTTAACTAAACTCCTGTTGACTTGACATGAGAACACAGATATTCTTGGATTCCCTTTGTTGGTTTTTTTCATTTATCAGGAAAAAAAAATGCTCCAAATACAGTTACAAGAAGTGAGGGAGCAGAGTTTGAACCTTTTCCAAAAACGAGATGAGATCGATGAACTGGAGGGCTTTCAGCAGCAGGAAATTGCCAAAGTTAAACACATGGTAACAATATTTCAAACTTCGCTTTCTTTCCTAAGGTTTTTACTAGAATACCAAATTAGTGGTAGTTCTGCATGCATTTTTTTAGCCTTTATGCTGTACACAGCCTTGGTCAGTGTCAAAATTCTGACAGTAGAATGATATTACAGAGTTTATTATGTAATTCAGCTCACAACTTAGTTAAAAAGGCAAGTTTCAGTGAAAAGGTTTGTCAGGATTACTGGTCACCTGTGTTGCCAAAGATAACCTTGTAATATTCAGCTTTTGAAGAAGGAAGAGTCTCTGGGCAGAGCAGAGCAGGAGCTCGAGGCGTGCGCTCGAGAGCTGACCCACGCTAAGGCGGAGCTGCAGGAGGCCAGGAGCGAGGCCTCAGACCTGAGGAAGAATCTGCAGGAGCTGCAGCAGCAGTTCTTGGAGCTGGAGGCACAGAGGTAGGGAGCTGCTCTGTCAGAGGAGCAGTGGGTGCGTTTCCCCTGTATTTTTACTTCATGCCCAGTTGGGTCTTTTTGGAAGAGTTTCTGTGTGTAGTGAGTTGACTGAATCATTGCCTCTGCTGTGCCCATGGGGATGTAAATGCCAAGCCAATGATAGCAATACTTGTTTAGAGTTTTGTAAATTTGTTATGATTTCATATAGATTGAATGCTTAATTGTTACTCTTTTTGGATAATGTATAATCAAGCAGTGGTTGATGGTGGCTGGTTTTAGGACAAGAAAATTTTATTGTTGCTTGGTCCATTTTCGTAAGCAGCAGAATTATCTGCTAAAGATTATTTTTCTGGAACAGTAAGTCACTTTTTTTATTCTTTTTCTGTGAAGAGACAAAATAATGACAGCTGAGACAAATGCAGAAAATAAGATCACTGCTCTGGAATTAAGAGAACAGGAGCTACAAACAGTCATTCAGCAGCTTTCTGTAGACTTGCAAAATGTAAGTTTGAGCTAAGTGGAATTTGATTCTGCAAAAGTTAGATTAGATATCAGTTATGTGGTGTTGGAAATCTAAGTTTCAAAGTAAGGAATTTCTCACAATTTTTAGGCTCGAGTTGCTGGTTCTGGTTGTGAGAAGAGACTGGAAGTGTTACAGGCAGAGTATGAATCTCTGAAGGTGGAATATGAGCAACACAAGCAAAAGGTGACGTGCTTTCAGATGCATCTGCTGTTGCTGGTGTAAAGGTGCACACTTGGGTAACGTACCCCTTTGTGTAGTTGGAAATTTGGTGTCTAGAAGGTGTTTTAAGATCATATGGTCTTTTCAAAATGGACTTTGCTTTCTAATGGCACTTCTGAAAGTCAAAGCACAACGGATTAGCTGAAAGCTTCATTACAAAAAAGGTTCTGTGACTTCTTGTTCTCACAGATGACTTTTGAATTTGCTGAGAGAAATAAATATACTGAACAGCTGCAGGAAAAAGTGTCTTCCCTGGAAAAAAAACTAGAGAGAAATCTCTCAGGAGATGAACATGTGCAGGAGCTACTCAAAGAGGTAATTATATAGTTATAGACTGCTTAGAAGTGCAATCTTAGTGGGATTTTTTTTTTTAGGACATAGATTATTTCTCACCCATGGAAGGAATAGCTGATGATGTCATGCAGGCACATTTGTCCCTTCAGTGTGTTTTGGCACTCTGTCAGTGCTGGGCAGCATGTGTGGGAGGCTACACTGAGCCTGTTTGTGTAGATCCTGCACAGATGTCTGTGTTGGCCTTTCTGCATTGTCCGTTTGGGCAATGCATCTGGCTACTTAGAAGGAAAAGAGCAGCTTTTTAACATCCCCATGGGAGATGGGACAATTTGGGAGTTTTTTTAGTTAATCCTGACAAGAACAGTGAACGCTTTTCCTTGTTCTTTGTCGAGGCAGTGGGACAGGGAGGGGAACTGTTTGCATGTAGGTGTGCAAACAGAACCTTGTGTATTGAAAACCTGAGCCTCAGAAGTGCTAAGAAACAGCTGAAACCAGAAACTTGGCTGTGGTTAGTGCCCTTTCTCTCACTGCTTCTCGATGTCTTTCTCAGGCAGTGATGCTGCTGCTCAGAATCAGCCTGGAGCGATGTTTCCCCAGCTGGGTCTTGGGGAGGCAAGGGAATGTTTGTTCTTCCTTGGTCAGGCCTACAGTCACATCACCTCGGTGTTGCTATGATAAAAGAGCTTGGCTTAGTAAACTGGGGCCAGTTTAAAGTCGGTGTAGAGGTACTAAAACATTTTTGAAAGTAACTACCGTAACGAGGAAATGTTTTGTGTATTTTTGTTTGTGTATTTGCTGTGATGCAGGAGAAGTTAAGCTTCATAAAAGATTTTTTTTTTAATCCCTTATCTTGGCCTGGGTTACAAAATGGTGACCTAGCTGTTGGTTAAGGCTCACATCTGGATTGTGGCATGATGCCAGGGAATTTCCCATTCTTAATATAAATTATATCATCCACAGGGCAACAGGATCTGTGGAGGCCCTATGCCGTAGCATCAAACAAATTTGCTGGATCCCAAGAGCAAACCTGTTTTGCACATCAAAATTCCTGCTCCATTCTAGTTTGACCTTATTAATGAAACAAAAGGAAAAATTTTAATTTAAAAAATCCTCAAACCTAATCTCTTTGTCCATTCTTCCTCCTGTTCTTCACCTCAATGTAATCTTCAGAAAGCTGCTCTGGAGCAGAGACTGGATGAGACCAGGCAGCAGGTCCTGACAGACAGAACACATCACACTGAGACTCTGAACCGGTTGGAAACACAGGTGGGTAGTTTTTAATTTCACTACAGATTCCGACTGTCTTCATCCTCTTTGTGCCCTGTCCCTCCTCCCCTCGCTGTACTGCTGCTCTCAGCCAACGTGAGCCTGCATGTCACAGTCAGTCTCGAAAGGAAAGTGTGATTGCTCAGTGTCACCATCACTTGTGGAGAGGGGCCTAGAGGTGGTGGGAGTAGAGATTTTATGCAGATCCTTCCTGTCCTAAGAAACAAATAGCCCAAGTGCAGGCAGTGCTGGGGGTAGTGCTGTGATGACAAGTTTTTAAAACCAGCATGTATCAAGTAGGCAGCCCCTCTGATCTCTGTGGTTTCGTGGGTTCAATGTTTACCTTCCTCTCCTGGGTCGTCCTATATTATGCACATTTTTTATAATAATATAGATGCCAACGGATAAGGAATTTAATGTATGGTGTTATTTTAGAATAAAGAACTGGAACAAAAACTACGGATTGCAACAGAAGCGTTGAAAAAGAGCAAAGAAGCAGCTGCTGAGCAGGATCTGAAGATCCAGAAGCTGGTGAGTATCCTGCACGTTTCACTGACCAGTAGCAGATAATCTTCATCATCCCCAGAGACTCTCACTTCCGTTTGTTTTGTTACTCAAGTGTTTTCTTGCTGTTTGTCTCCTGAACTCCTGTCAGTGAGTACATGACACTGCTGCCAAAGGAATAATATTCCTCAGTTTGAGTCTTATGGAGTGGTGTCTGATCTTTTCAGAGCATCAAAATACCATTTTATTAATGCAGTGTTCTTTATTTCTCACAAGCAAACTGATCTAAAGCATGAAAGAAGTCAACTGCAGCAACAGATTTCAAGTGAGAAACATCAGTATGATCAGAAAGTTACTGGGCTGGAGTCTCAGATTGCTGCTCTTGAAAAAGCTTGGGAATTGGATAAAACAGCGACTCAGCACAGGATTGTAAGTGCAGAAACTGTCTGGAGGGCCATGGGAGTCCTCACAAAATGATTTCAACACAGCTTGTAGAACTTTCTTGTCATCTGAATGTTCTTATCCAGTACTCCTGGCATTATGATAGAAGATCTCATACTTTGGGGAACTAAACATGAACAAAGCTTTTGCTGTGTTTAATTGTTTAAACAAAGCATTGGAACAATTTTACTGAGTATTTAAGCAATCTTTATTTTACAGAGCCAGTTGGAAAAAGAAAATGGAAATCTTAACAGAAGCAGAGAAGAGTATGAGGGTTCTTTAAAACAACAGGAGTCTGAACTGGACAGGCTAAAGGTGAGGGCTGAACTGGGCAGTGACATTGGCTGGTACAGAGCTGAGGTTGGGGAACAGGAAACAGTGTTACCTGGAGGGCCATTACATTCAGATTGCAGGTACTTGGGTCTGCAAATCATCTTTGGTACTCCATAGAAATGTGTTTGAGAAGCATTACAAAGGGCTGATCCTTTTCTGAACCAGAATGCTTGGGTCTGCCTAAATCAGGCAGAAATAATACAATCCTGCATTGTCAGGCATGAAGAGCTTGGAAATCCTGTTAGCAGTGATGAATACAGAATGGTTCAACATCAAATTCCACTCACAGTGTTCAAAGCAAAAAGTTAAAAACTTAAATTGGTCTGGTATTTACATCTTACCCAATTTTGACTAATTTTAGATTGTTGAAAGTTTTCTGTAGCTACTCTTGGATGCTCAATTGGTATAAAGATCAGTTGTAGCAAGGAGCTGCTTCTCTGTAATAGAGACTTCAAGCTGAAAGACCTTTTAAGCACTGGGTTTGTTTGGCTCTTTTATCAGTTCTGTATTGCTCTTGCATGTGCAGATAGCAGCAGTCAGTAAAACAAAGCTAACTCTCATTTGGAAATAGTGGTGTGTCAGAACCCTCATAAATCTAGTGCTAATTTTAAAGATGAAAGACTGACTCTATTTTAGTTGTCTCACATAACCTCTCAATTACTTCTGCTTTGCAGAATGAGTTGAGCAGTAGGGAGACTGTCAGTGTGGAAATTGCCAAAGCATTGGAAGAAACACGGAAACAGAGAGAGGAATTGCAACAGCAGGTTGGTTAATACTGATGCTCTGAAATGTATTTGGAAGCTCCCCACCTTTCACAGAAAGAAACCTATTCATCCTGGTTTGTTCCCTTCGGTGCCTGTATCATATCTGGGTCCCTCTGGAGCCCAGCAGTTGTAAAATTGTACCCTTCCTCCTAGGGAGGAGCTTGTTCTTCTAGTACAGATGTAGATCTGGGCTTGCAGAGGTAGAAGAGGTTTAAGGCCATCTCCAGTTTTGCTCGGTGGCTTTTGCAGCTGCCACCTGCTGCTTGTGACAGTCTGTGATGGTGGCACAGGGTTTGTCAGAAGCCAAGTGTGGGTTAGCTCTTCCAGCATTAACTTCAATGCTTTTTACTGAGGTCAGCATTGTGGAGGTGATGCCTGCTGAGCCTCTGAGGTATGTAGAAATCTTTCAACACCCTCCTCCTGTTTTAGATCTTTAATGATTTCTGTTTGTTTGTCCACTTTGAAGGTTTCACATCTGAATGCTCTAATAAAGGAGAAGGACCAGCTGATAGATGAAAAATGTGATCTGCTGCTAAAACAGAAGGAAGAACTGAACCAACTCAGTCAAGGTTAGACCAAACAAGTCTCCTCTATCCCAGACAGCTCTGTCTAAGGACAGTCTCTAGAGCTGGCCTTGCCTGGTAGATTGTCATATTTCTGGATTTCTCTTCCATATTTAATCTGTTAGAACTTTCAAAATGGTTTATCCTTTGATAAAAATTGGACAGTCTCTCTTCTGTGTCCTTAAAAACAAAACCACTTCTTGAAATTAAATTCTTATGTTTACACACCAGAAAATAACGAATGTTCTATACTTTTTGTTAGTTGTTTTGCACAAAACATGAAAGGAAGGCTACAGATTAAAACCTTCTGCTTCTTTGCACCAGTTCAAAAACTGTGCTTGCTTGGTAAAGAGCATCTGCAAACCGATACTCCACAGTCACGCTAAAAATGCAGTCATCTCATTCGGTTCCTAACCCCACTGGTTTTGTACGTTGCCAATATCTGGAAAGGGAATGAAACTGTGGCCTCATGTTGCCCCGTTCCCTTGGTGAGCTGTGTGTCTGTGGCCATGTGTCCCCACAGCTCAGCCCTGAGTGATCCTGTGCAGCCACAGCACAAGTCACACAGGCTGTTGATGGGGGTCTTTTAATTGATAATTATGTTGTTATGTATTACAGTCGTGTATTTGTACAAATGTATATGTATGAAGTTTGGCTTTGCAAAAACGTGTGGCTTAAATTCCCCTGGTTTTCTGTCTTCATGACAGAGCAAGGAAGAAGGTCAGGGTTTATTCTCTCTGTAATTTGCTTTGTTTAAGAAAATGGATTAGAAACTCCCATTGGATGTGGAATACTGATACTAGGCAGGTCTGTCTGTTCTCAGATCATGAAGCTGCCTTGCTGCAGGTGAACCAGTTGCAGTCTGACATAGAAACAAGTCAGAACCAAGCAGTGGAGAAAGAGGAAATGGCAAGAAAAGAAATTGAGGAGCTGAAGTTGCAGGTACAGGAGTGCCTGTTGGCCAGAGAACCTGAGAAAGATGTGAGTGCAGTTGCAAATCCGTTCTGTCAGACTTCCAGGAAAATAGGCAGGTGTGCAAGAGCCCCCCAGTTCTATCCTGCCTGGTGACATTTTGGGAGCTGTTCGCTCGGGACCTGCAACACCAGCAGTGTAGAACATTGTTGTCTGTTGTTCCCTGTCTTCCTAAAGAAGGCTGTTTCCTGTCAGATCTGTGGCTGGCTTATGAAAGACAACTCCTTACTTTATTTGACTCCTAAAATGTCTGGAGAAAACCATTATGAGACCAATGAGACAGAGACACAGAAGTAATAAGCGGGCCAGTGGCAAGTGTAGCCAACTAGATTGCCACTAATGCTTTCTGGTTTAAAAAGAATCCACCACTACCCCCCAGAAACAACAACCAAAAAGAAGTCTGACTTTCTCCCTAGGCAGTGTTCACGGGGTGAACATCATGATATCTCTCCAATTCACTGTTTATTTTTACAGGTTTTAGAACTGGAGGAGTCAACGAGGGCCTTGAACAATGAGCATTTTCCTTCTCCAGAAAATTGTGTGGTGGAACAGAATGGAGAGGTGGCAGCTGCAGATGTCATTCAACTTCAGAAGGATAACAGAGAGCTGGAACAGCAAGTTGCTGAGAAAACCAAGGTGAACTGAAACAGCAGAAACCGCTGGTAGTCTTTCCCCTTTTAATTAAGAAGCCCAGTAATTGGTGCTGCCCATGCTGCACCCTTAAAAAGACAGGCATGTCCAATTTGAATCCAGTGTGCTGTGAGTAAATGTTTTTCCTCTGATTTGTACAAGGATCTACCAACCATGGATAAAAACTGTGGTGAGAGCTGTATGAATCCTTATCTTGAAGGAAAGATGCACCAAATGATACTATCTACACCTTTCCTGCAGAGCCTTTTTGTGTGAATTCAGTTCAGTTCCACAGTGTTGTCCCACGAAAGCCCGAGTGTTGTGTCTCGTGCCTGCTGCTGTGTGCCACTGGCAAGGCATTCAGGTTGCTTCTTCAGGGCTGTCAGCTCTGGCTAATGATTGTTTCATTCATTACTCATTTGTTGTGGGTTTTTCCACATGCCTGGGGATCCTGACAATGAATACTGTGTTAAACAGTCCTTTGCTGTGCTTACAGGTGATAAAGCAGCTGCAGCAAAGAATGACAGAACTCAAGAAAACCCTTCAGAAAGAGCTGGTAAGGGTTGTGTTTAAGTCTCGTCAGCTGGCACTTGCTGACAGATCCTTGTACTGTCATTGCAAAGGCTTGACTGCTAACTCCCCTTTAATTCCTTGTGCAATAGTTTTCCTCTCCAAGAAAAAAAAAATATATTTGAAAAAAACAGATGTTTTTAAATTGTTGGTTTTGTTCTGAGCTTGAAAATTGTTTTGAAGAAAGCCCAGGTTTGAAAGGCTCAGAGCATGTCAGCGACAGGAGAAAATTAGCAGGGGATAGTTTCTAGCACGGAGCCAGTTCCGTGGTGGTTTGGGTAATGTACACGTAACACTAACAGCAAACAGCTCCTGCCCTGGAGTGCAGGGAGAGCTGGAGACACTTCTCTGCTGTGACCCCATGAAGAATGAGAAGCTGTTGATGCCCAGGTTGTACCCAGCTGTGGACACAACCCTCTGTTAGATATCCTGAACCCAGATCCCCTCTCAGTGCTAAGCAGGTAGTCTACAATATATTTCTCTTTTTCTGGTTCTCTTTTTTGTTTGTAGAAAATCAGGCCTGACAGTGAGGTACCTGAGCTACGTGAGAAAGCAAATTCTGAAGTGCCTAATGCTTCTGTGACTGTCACCAACAACTCGGATTTGAACGACTCGAGGGAGATAAACTTCGAATACCTTAAACATGTTGTACTAAAATTCATGTCCTGCCGGGAGTCTGAGGTAAAGGTGTCACTTACCTTCTCTTTCTGTGCCTGTCTTTCTCTAGAACTTGCTACCTGTCACCTGCTAATTATGCCAATTCCATAATTTTACACTTAAAAAGTGTACAGTGGGGGACAATGAAATGGCTAACAGCAGTGTGTTTGAAAGTACAGATCATTATGAACTACCTGAGAGGAAAATGTAAATTTTTAAGAGGTAGTTACATCTGGACATTAAAGATCTGCACTACAAGAGATTCCTTCTGCATTGCTCTGAAAGGTATATGGATTATGTAATTAAAACGACTGTACATTGAAGAAGGAAAAAAAAAACTAAGAAAAAAAGACACATACCACTTGCTGTTGGTCTGTAAGAGGTAATTTCTTGTGCATTTGGAGCTCCCCCCTTTTCCGCATTGTGTCAAAAGAGCCAACAACAGGTAATTGCAAGTCAATGGGTAAGGTCAGAAAACAATCCTACAACTTCATGGTATCCAGAGTGCTTGATTGCTGCTCACTGCTCTGTGTGCCCCATTTAGAGTATTACCCATATGGAGCTAATGTACCTCAGTGTGTATTTGAAAAGATAGGATTCTCTCCTGCCTACATTCTGGTTTGATCAACTTTTCAAAGCTTAAAAAACTAGGAACCTCAGGAGCCAGGCTGCTTCTCTGTTCTAACTAACTAGGCTCCCCATTTGTCTTCTTTCTCCAAAACATGCAAACAATTGTTAAAGAACAGAAAGCCAGGAAACACAGACAGAAAAAGTAAAATACAGGCCATCCCAGTCCATTGGAACTGGGGATAATGGGAGGCTGCTTATCTGCCTAAGTCTGTGACAGACCTACAGAAATCTGTGCTGCACCACAGTCCAGAGTGCAGAGCCCGAGAGCATCATAAGCAACACATCCCTATGGTTTCTTTCAGGCATTCCATCTCATTAAAGCTGTGTCTGTGTTACTGAATTTTTCACAAGAGGAAGAAAACATGCTCAAAGAAACTTTGGAGTACAAGGTAAGACAACTCAGAGGAGTTCCAGCAGAGTTTTGCCTGGTGGACTTGGTCTGTGGAGGGAAGCTGGAAGCTCCTTGCAGGAGCACAGTCTGTTTTAACATCAGGGAGCCGAATTCTGGGTTTGTCCTTTTGACACTGGGCTCAGACACAGAGATCTGTGTCTCCTTTCCATGGCATAAGATAAGATCTGCATTGTCCCTGGCTGTGTGGTGGTTAGGGAATGTTTAGTAGTGAGAGCTGCCTCAGCTCCCTCCATGTCCCACATCATCCCTGCCCGCTCAGGGAGCTGGGATGTTCAGTCTGCAGCTGGGATTTCTTCACCATCTTGGTCAGGGAACACTTTAATACTGCATTGACTAAAGACACTGTGTTTAAATGACTGTACAGTTCTAATATGAAATTATTTTAAAGGAATGTATGTAAATGTGATCCTCAGTCATCTTCACCTGTGGCAAGACTTGGTCTGGAGTCTGCAGCATTCTGATCTATAAATAGTTCTTTCCATCAAATGATGGGGACATGGCTATGTGATGTATTGTTTCACATGTGTGAGGTGAGCCCAGCGTGATGTGATTGTGCTTTTGTGTCCTAGATGTCCTGGTTTGGGTCAAAGCCATCTCCTAAAGGCAGCATCCGGCCGTCTATCTCGAGCCCAAGGACTCTGTGGCCTTAAGGGAACCTGAAGGTGGAGTCAGCATCCAGGCACTTCTTTCTGTGAAAAGAACGCTGAACACACTGCTCCAGGTGTGTCTTAATCGCTGTCATTGCAGTATTTTGTACAAGAACTTCTGGCTCTGTTTACAAAACTAATACTGTGCAAGGAGAAATTTTCACTACAGACTGCCACACCTCTGGGCTGGATTCGGGGACCATCTCTGTGTCTGGGATGGGAGTCAGCTCCTTGTGCTCACCGGACCTGTGTTCTTGGCACCGAAGGGTAATGACAGCCTCACTGACAGCAGTGCTGGTGGGATGGTGATTCCAGCTGCTGTTCCAGGGTGCTGGAGTTGAGTGACTCCAGGCACAGAGAAGCTCATTGTGTGGCTGTGGGAAGCCAGCAGGGAAAAACGTGTTGGCAGAACTGCGTTGAGTGTGTGATGGTTTGCAAAGCCTTTCATGGGACTGGAGCGGGAGCTTTAACCAAAAAAGAACTCTGCCTTGCCTTCTTATACTGACATAACTAATGGTTGGCATTTTTTCATATCACTGTGTAATTTAAGGTGCACATATCCTGGCCTGCAGCCCCCAAGGCTGCATGTTGATGATGATTATTTAATTTGAGAGCACAACTTTAGAGTTGTCTGATTTTACTTTTCTTAAAGAAAAATAATATTTAAAATGGTCTTAATTCTAGTACCTAATCCTCAGTCGCCTTTAAAACTAATCCATTAGCCTGTTCCATGGGTTGTTAGCAGTGGGAAGAAGGGGTGGGAAACTATTTTAAATTTTTAAAGCTAAAGTCTAGGTATTATAAATCCACATTGAAAAATAGCTTTTATTAAAAAAAAAAAATAAAAATTCTAGTGACAAAGTGTGAAGAATATTGGTACTAAACACTTTTTTTTTTCTTCTAAGTCTGCTAGCAACAGGTCTTCATAACCAGGATCTGCCTCTTTGGTTGTGGTTTTTCTGTACTTCAAATACTGATGCTTAAAAACTGTTATCAACGCGTTAACTGTGTCCTGACCACATGGTAAAAGAAATGCTGCTCATGAGGGTTTTGAGGGCAAAAGTCAACTCCTAAAGAACAAATCTTGGTTCCAGCAGCTTGTTTTCCTAGTAAATCACAGGGAAAGGGGACCGAGGTGGCACATGCCTCACAATGGAAGCAACATTTTTGCCCAGAAAACTATTGCAAAATCTGGATCCAAATGGGAAGCAGCAGTAAGTCTGACTTCTCAAAAATGAGACCTATTTCCAAAAAACTACACATGTATGGAATTCAGTGAGCAGGCTGCAGTTCTGGGAATTCTCTTAGAAGGAGGTTCATGTTACTAACAATACTTCTGTTAAATATGTTCAGGATACTTCAACCTGTTCTCCAGTGGAGATCCAGTCACTGTTGAGGTGTTTAACTTTGCTGACAGGGCTCTGACTGACCGTGGAGTGGCTGTGGCGATGCAGTTGGAGGTGCAGCAGGTGAGCTGATCCTGCCTCCATGCACATCTGTGCTGTGCCCGAGGGGAAACCTCCTCAGGTGAGGTCAGGCAGCAGAGAGGTGAATGTGCTGTGTCCAGATGATCCAGACCCCAGCTGGCCTCCCAGGCAGCCACATCCCTGGAGCTGTTACCAGGTACTCCCAGGAGCTGTTACCTGGGCACAGGTGACACTCCTCAGCTTAGATTTATCTGAAGTTAAGAAAACCAACAGGATTTTTGGTACACTAAAGCTTGTCCAAACAGTCTTTAGTTAACTGGATCCATGGCACTTCCAGAGAGGATAGAACAGTTCATGGAATGTTTCAGCTCTGCTCTACTGTGAAAACAGACAATCAAAAAGTAGATTTATCTCAAGTTTTTCTACTGAGACACAGCAGGGTGGAATAACCCTGTTTGTTCTGAGAAGATTTTATTCTCCGAGGTCTTTTTCTTTCGAATGTCCCTTTGCCCTGCCCTGTTTCTGTGGGACCAGGGGTCAGGACTCCCTGGCTCAGGTTGATGCTTGCTGAATGACTAATGAGTTTATGTTGATCCTGGCTTGAAAGGTTACTGAACAATAAGGAATGCAGGACAGGCAGCCTGGAATAGAGTGACAAAATCCTAGGTTATATATTCACTAACAACTTCAGTTGCAGATCCCAAAGCTCATACAGGATCAACTTACCATAAACTAGTTCTTAAATGTTGAATTTTCATTAGATATCAGAGCAAGACTGGTGTGTATACATGTATTAAAAAGCTAATGCACTTTCCCTTGTCTCAGAACAGTGGTTATACATAATCCTTTCTATGGCCATTGGATTTCTTTCCTTCTATGCTGTAAATATGGATTGTATGATGAGACACTATGAAATTTGTGGTGCAATACATTTTGGATCAAAACCCTAATCTTGATTTCTTTCTCTTTATAGTTCTGGTTATCTCCCCTGGGATTCTATAGCTATTTAAAACAGAATTTTAAAGCATGACCCAAGCCCCTTCTTTCCAGGGTAAGGGTGGGTGTCCCAGCTGTGCCACCAGGGCCTGTCTCCCAGGGAGCTGTGCCAGCAGGGAGGTGGAGTGCTGCTGCCTCCAAAATCCCCTCTCACCAGGAACAGCTGCTGCTGCACTTTGAGCAGCTGATGGAAACAGGACTGGGTGGGGCAGGGCCTCCCCAGCAGCTGCTCCCTGGTGCCAAAGGGCAGGAGCCCTGCCCAGGGGGACGTGGCTCCTGCCCCAGGAGCTGCTGCTGCCCCAGCACAGCCACGGCTTGAGGAGTCCTGTCCTTCTGCCTGGGCAAAGCACGGGTCACCCCTCTGCTGCAAAGGACACACTAATACAGCAGTTACACTTGACTTTCTAGCATGGAGAGGAGTATAAAAGTCAAAGCCAGGATGATGATGTGTTCTATTCACTGCATCTTAGAAGTCTTGATTGGAACAGCTACGCTTGGTCTCACTCCCTACATCCAGGACATAGCTGGATTTGAGAACAAATTCTGTAAGAAGCTGGAGTTAGGACCAGTCATGCAAAGGTGGACACTTAGCTTGGACTTGGTTATTGCTGGCCTGCTTTGGAATAAGTGTCAGACATATGGTTTAGCTAAAATAAATTAACTCACGTGATCCAAGAACTTTATTGATGCAGCAGGCACTTCACTTTACATTAAACCAACCCAGTCCAACCAAGTCCTTCTCTCCCACGTACAAACCCACCATTTCAACACCCCCTTCTCCCACCACCAGCTGCAGGATCTCGCTGGCCTGGACACAGCTACCTCAGAACTAAGCAGGACAGGGGATCGTGTATCACCACACCTGGGTAAAGCAGCATCTGAAATACCTGTTCACTTACAGGAATAGGAGGCAGGACTGTGCCTTCTCTCTGCCTGTTAAAGAAGGGAGCAGGAGAATGTCGTGGCTCCTGGATGTGATAGTCGGAATATGCAGGAATAGCTTTACTCTTCCCCCACCTTTAAGGTTAAAAGCATTCCAAGAGGAGGTTACTGTAGGATTTCAGTAGACTGTAATCTCTATAGACGGACCAGTGTTGTTTCAGCTCATTCCTTCTGAGTCCAGATCTGACTGTTGTCTCTGTCCAAGTTAACAGTCTTTAAACAGTCTTTCTTGCTGTAAGAACTCTTACTATGGAGCCCAGTCCTCCTACTGCCAGTGCCTGTGGGAAAGAAGAGAGGTTACAGAGGGACTGCGTCCCACACAGAACAAACATCTGAGTGCTTAGCCCCAGAAAACGTCATTCTCCAAAATCTAACCATCTCCTGGATCTTGAGGACACCAGTGCTGCCCATCACTGATGAAGCAGAATGTCTCACCCCCCGTGTCCCTGAGCGGGAGAGGAGGAGGAAGGGCTCGTTTCAGTTTCATTTGTGTCCCTCAGTGTCAATGACATTTCCTTCTGAAGTCTAGAAGATGGAGATGATTATGAAAAAATAAATATTAAAGCTGACTGCTGAAAATGGGGCATTTACTTTGCACCTACAATTCCAATAGAGCCCAAGGATATCCCAGTGTGTGGAACCAGAGCAGGGATAAGCAGTATGAGACAGAGGAACAGGTGACTGGATGAATGCAAAGCACCCCCTGAGAGCAGAATCTGCGGGTGCTGCAGGCACGTAAATGTTCCGAGCTGCCAGACCTGCCACAGTCCCTTTCCAGAGGACAGACTGGTACTACCAGCGAGCTGACTCTGCTCTGAGCAAGCCACACGTCCTACCAGTAGCACCACACAAGAGAACACAAGGCTTTAAACCCTGCCCAGCTTACTCAGCCCTGCCTTGCTCCTTTCACAACAGAGAGGATGAGCTGCCTTACGTGTGCCCACACGCTCTGAGCACTGTCACCACTCCCGTCAGGGCGTGTTGTGTCACCTCCCACGCCGGGAGCACCCACCCAGTTACCTGAAAATACCCCAGTGGGAACAACAAGGAAAAAAGAGAAAAACAAAAAGCAAGCACAAACATGTTCTTTGCTGTCCTGAGAAATCCCCTCCTCCCTTGCCAAGGCTCTGCAAAGCTGGTGGCAGCTGCCAATAGCTGGAGTCATACTACACCAGCTCTGCCTTTACCACCACGGGAAAAAGGCCTGCACCTTGTGAAATGACACCATGTTTGCAGCAGCTGCCCTGCACAGGGAGGGCATTCCCAGGGATCAGTTTTCCTAGGAGGAGCACCGATAGCCTGGGCTGCAGCTAAAACCCCTGCAGTGGGGAAGAGTTCACTTGGATTCCTGCCCAGGGCAGTGGCACCCAGCAGCTGCTCCAGGGATGTGCCTCAACTTGGAATGTGCCTCATCCCGCCACAGAGAGGGAAGAAGGTCCCACAGTCAGCTGCTGAACACATCCCAGATTTCCCATCTTGATTCTGAAGAAACACAAGAGGCCCACTCTGGACCCCAACGGAATATTTTTGGAGACCTCAAAAGCCTCTCCTGGGCAAACCAAAAGTCTTGCTGAATCCTGTGACTCGGACAGTAAAAACTATCAGATCTGAGCCAGGGTGGGCCACCCTGGGCCAAACACTCACTGCAGAGGCAGCTGCTGCAGCTGCTCCATCCATCCAGACATATTCCCACTCCCTCCCTTCTCCCCTGGAGCCGCTGCAGGCGTTGGGCAGCGGAGGAGGCCTCCTCCAGCACACACTGCCCTGTGCCCGTGGGGAGGGTCTGAAATACAGGCAAAGCCTTCGTGAGTCCAGGCTCACAGACCAAAGATAAAAGGAAACACTGTGCTTCTCAGGGGTGAGGCCCTGCCTGCACCCGATTCTCTTGCAGCGGCCCTCCAAAACCACTGACCAGGGCCCTGTGAGTGTGGCTGAGCCGAGAGTGCCCTGAACACGTACCTTTTCATGCCACTGAAGTAATATTGCACTGCTGTTTTCTGTTGGCTTTTCAAATCCTTTATAAATGTACTTCATTAACAAGTCAACACCATTTCTGTCTAAGGAATTCACTGCTTGTTCTATTTCACTGCTTTTAAAAGATGTGAGGACTTTAAGCATCGTTCCCTGGGCCTGCTCCTGAGAAGACAAGGAAAGGAATGTGAGAACCCCAGAGCTGAGAACAATTCCAAGACTCATGTTTGAGAAGAGGTGGCCGCGTTCCAGGCTGGGCTATTTCTGAAGGTGATCAGTTGAGCAGGTGAGCAGTGCTGGGGTTAAAGGAGGAGGAAGGGGAGAACGCCCGGGCATCAGCCGTGTGAAGTCACGGCCCGTCACCGCGGCAGCTCACTGACCACGGCGGGAGCTGATCAGCTCTCCGGGGTGACACTGTCAGCTCACAGCTCCCGACCCCCCGGCCCCGTTACCTTCATCGCCTGGTTCCTGGTGTTGCCGGGCGAGCTGCGGATGGCGGTGTGGAAGGCTCGGAGCGCCTCCCCTGTGCGGGGGGTCAAGGACTCAAACCCTCGGTACCGGGGCAAAGCTGCGCCACGGCCGCGGGGGTCGCTCGGGGGCGGGGCCGGGCCCGGGCGCGCTCCCGCCCCGCACGGGCACTCGTGGCCGGTCCCTCCCTCGGCCCCCCGGGGCTCCCCGGGCCCCCCGGCCCAAAGGATATTGCCTGAGCAGCGCCTCCACCTCGGGGCTCGCATCGGGCTCGGCCGCCGCCGCCTCCTCGGGCTCCTCCACGAAGCGGTTCTCGTCGTACTGGTCGATGTCGAGGCGGCGGAAGCGGGACGAGAGGGTGCTCCGCGCCATCCCCGCCCGGGACGGGCAGCGGGGCCGGCCGGGATCGGGGAGCAGGAACAGGAACAGCATCATCGCAGCCCCGGCGGAAGCGGAACCAGCGCGGCCGCCGCGCCCCGCCCCGGGGAGCGGGGCAGGGGGAGCGGGGCAGGGACGGGGGTGGCACCGGCGCACAGCTTTATTAATGACACAGAAGAGCCTGAAAAAAATCCGAACGATGACTTTAATGTACAAATCCCGTCGCTGCAGCAGGTTCGCGGCTTTAACCGGAATCCCGAGGAAAACGGAACAAACCGGGAACGGGGAACAGCCCTTCGACCGCTTTATTGGGATCCACGTAACACTCGGACAAGGCCCCGACACGGGCAGCCCCGGCCCCGCCGCACGCCGGGCACGGACTTTGCTGCTGAAATTTCTTAAAACTTACCAAAACAAAAAGCTGAACAAGAGACGGGCCCGAGCGGCTCCCAGAGCGCAGGGTTCAAGGAATCAGTTCATCTAACCCAGGACTACATGCAGTAGTACAAATTTCAAGGACATATTACAAATACTCTGAAATTAATCTAGGGGAGGGGGGGGAAAAAACTTACTACAGACACCATAATACACAATAAATTTAGATAATTTAAAAATAAAAAAAGGCAAGAGGCAGCATTTCAGCAGCAAAGTGCTCAATAAAAAGTATATTGTAAAGGGGCAGGACAGGGAGAGGAGAGAGCAGGCGGACGAGGGCTCAGAGGAAGTAGGGCGTGGTTGTCCGGGGAGGAATGACACGCTCTGAGTCTGGAACTGCACGGAATAACTTTGGTTCTCTTGTATTTACATCTTTGAAGACCATGATGGAGGCGATGTTCCCGCAGCGGTAGCAGTAGTTGGGTGCTGACCATACCGTGACCAGCTTCTCATCAAACATGAATTTGTAGCCTTCGTGGACGAGCTGGTGTGCTCTGCAGATCAGCTTCAGGTTGTTGATGTGGACAAACTGCAAGGGAAGGGGGGAGGTCAGTGTGCCCCGAGCGGCCCTGCCCACGCAGGGTCCTGCTCCCGCCCCGGCACAGCGGGAGAACAGCACAGCACTTGGAGACCTGAGCAGTGAGGAAACCTGTGAAACACGGGTGGCAACACCTGTGCAGTGAGAAACACCGTGAAATCCAGGCAGCAGCCACAACACTAAGGCTGTGCCATCCCCAGGCTCCATCCTCCCTGAATGCGCTGTGCCAGGGCAGAGCCTGGCAAGGCCAGGGTGACAGTGCCCTGAGGAGTCTGCTCTCCAAAGAAACAAAATTAACTCAAGAATTGTTAGTAAAACTGCTAGTTTTCTGTTAAATTCTTCAGAAAGCATTCCACACAAAGCCCATGGGCACACCAGTGAGTCTCACCGCATTACGCTTTTCAAAAGCAAGGTCAGTGTTAGCACACCTGGCAGTTGTCTTTGTGCTTTTAGGTTCAAACGGCTCATTTTTTCCAGCTCGTGCAGGCAAAGCTTGCCCACCAGCAGGGCCTGCTGTTAGAGGTGTGACAGGCGAGCTCAAGGCCTGGCAGTGCCTCGGTCCATTCCAACCCCCCTGGGCTCTGCAGGCACCTCCCCCAGCAGTTACCTCGTTGGTGACCTTGGCCCCGAAGAGCCACCCTGCCCCGCGGGGGCTGATGGCCCACGTGTCCACGTCCTCGGGGTCCGACCACACCAGGTCACAGAAGGCGCCTTTGTGGGGGATCTCCTGGTTCCGCTCGATGGTCCGGATCTGATCCAGGGTCTTGATGTCTGGGGAGAGGCCCCCGTGCACACACAGGATCTGCTCGTCTATCAACTGCAGGGAAACCACACGTGTGCAGGCACTCAGCACTCACCCAGCCCAGCCCCGGACAGGCCCCAGCCGCACAGCTCCCCCCAGACTCTCTGCTCCCCGTTCCCAGGTGGTGTCTGCACTTACAGCTGCGATGGTGAGCATGTCAAACACTTTGGTGCAGTATCTCCAGGCATTGGCATTCCCATATTTGGTTTGGCACTCATCTGTGGGAGACAGTGCGGGATTTCATGGATCAGAGGAGCAGAGCAAACACTGAGAGCAGAGCCTGTGAACTGTGTGTCACAGGAGCCCCACACTGGATCCTACTGCTGGGCAGGACCAGCACCAGAAGGGGCTCAGCTCTGCCTCTGTCTCTAAAATTGAATGTGGCACCAAAAACCCAACAGCAACCCCACATGCCAGAGGACAGAGCAGCGAGATGTGCTTAAAGCACATTCTGAACACAGCCACGGCCACGTGAATGAATGAAAACACCCAAGTCCACTGAGCCCAGTGTTCCCAGCAGAGCCCTGGGCACTCGCAGGGCTGTCAGGGCAGAGGTGCCCCAGGCGTGGGGCACTCACCGTAGAACCCGTACACCTGGGTGATCTGCCTGCTCTCGTGGTTGCCCCTCAGCAGCGTGATGCGGTCGGGCCACTTGGCCTTGAGAGCCAGCAGGTACGTGAAGGTCTCCAGACTGTAATAGCCCCGGTCTACAAAGTCCCCCTGGAGGCAGAGACACCGTACATGGAACAGCAGTCCCACAGCAGAGCACACAGGGACACAGCCCCCCGAGCGCTACAGGGAGCCGGGATGTGCTGGGTGCCTGGGACCGGCTCTGTGGGCACCGGGAGTGCCGGGTGTGACCCCGGCCCGGGCACAGCGGGAGCCGCGCCGGTCCCGCACAGCCTTGCCCGCCGCTCCCGCTGCTCCGGCGGCACAACCCCCGGGCGGGGTCCGGGACACCGCTGAGCCCCGCGGGCAGGGCCGGCCCGCCGCACGTACCATGAAGATGTAGTTGGTGTCGGGGACCTGCCCACCGGTCCGGAACAGCTCGCACAGGTCATAGAACTGCGGGGGGAGACACGCGTGAGGGGGCACCGCACCGGCCCGGCGCTGCACCGGGGGCGGCCCGGCCCGGCGTTACCTGCCCGTGGATGTCCCCGCAGACGGTGACGGGCGTAGACACAGGCTGGACGTTGGACTCCTCCAGCAGCAGGTCACACACATAGTCACAGAGGCGCTGCGGGAGCGAGCGGGGCAGGGTCGGGGTCAGCGCCGGTATCGCCGGCCCCGCCCGCCCCGCCCCGCCGGGGCCAGCCCGGCCCGGCCCGGTCCCTTGGCCGCGGGCGCACCTTGAGGTCGTTCTCGGGCAGGTACTTGCAGAGCCGCGCGATCTCCACGTACTTGTCCAGGTCCAGCGGCGCCATCTTGGCTCGGGGCTCGGGCCGGAAGCGGGGCCGCCACTTCCGGCCAGCGGCGCGCGCCTCCGGCGCAGGTGGAAGCGCGAGAGCACTTCCGGCGCCACTTCCGGGCCGGGAGCGGCGATGGCGCCGCGGGCGCTACCGGAGCTGCAGCCGGGGGGGCGGCCCCGGGCCGGGCGCTGGTGAGCGGGGCAGCGGGGACAGGGACAGCGCGGGGGTCCTGTGGGGCCCCGCCGCCCGTCCCGGCCCTGTGTGAGTGCCGTCGTCGCCCCGCAGGTACCGGCTGAGCCCGCGCGGGGAGCGGCCCCGCGCCCGGGTGGGACTCGGCTGCCTCGCCCTGCCCGGCCGCGTCCTCCTGCTGGGTGGCGCCCCCCCCGCCGGCGCCTTCGCGGACGCGCATTTCGTGGAACTGGGTGAGGGCCGGGGCTGGGCAGAGCGTGGGCGGGGCGCGCCGGGGCCCCGGGCCTGGTCCGAGTGCTCTCCCCGCCCGCAGCCTCGCTCCGCTGGGTCCCCGCCGGCTGGCGCGGGCTTCGGCCGCGCTACGAGCACGCCACGTTCCTGCCCGGCCCCGGCCGCACGCGCCTCTGGGTGTTCGGCGGCGCCCACCCCGCCGGGAACCGCGGCTGCGTCCAGGTGCTGGACCCCGGTGAGTGCCCGGGAGCGGGGCGGGGGACCGGGGCCGGGGATTCCCTTTCACGTTGTTCCGTTAATCCAATATCTCAAGCAGAAACAGGCACGTGGGAGAGCCCCGCGGTGAAGGGATCGCCGCCGCAGCCGCGCACATTCCACACGTCCTCGGCCGCCGTCGGGGCCCGGCTGTTCGTGTTCGGGGGCGGGCACAGGGGCGCGGAGCCGGTGCGGGACCAGCGGCTGCACGTGTTCGACACAGGTACCTGCGCCGGCCCCGGCTGAGCTGTGGCGGCGCTGGGCCCCGCCGGGGTCTGAGCCTCATCGGGCGGCTGCTGCCTCTGCTGACGAGCTCTGGCCTGCTTCAGGCACTGGGAATTCAGACCCTGCTCCAGGCACTTCCTCGGGAAGGCTTGGTGGGGCTTTGGGGATCTCTGGAGCTTCCAGAGTTTCCTTCCTGATGCATCTGTGCTCCTGTTTTTAGCCACCCTGACCTGGTCCCAGCCAGACACTCGTGGTGACCCCCCCTCCCCTCGCCACGGCCACGCCGTGGTGGCAGTTGGGACCAAGCTCTTCATTCACGGGGGTTTGGCTGGAGATGTTTTCTACAACGACCTGTTCTGCATCGACACAAGTGAGTGTGGGTACCTTGTGGGGTGTGCTTGGACTTCGGGGGACCTTGCTCTTCAAAAATACTGGCGCTCAAGTGCCTCAAATATCCCTCTCTTTGTTTAAATCAGCAGAGCTGGTGGGATTTGTGTCATGCACAGCCATGGGTGTGTTCTCTTCCTGCACCAGGTGACATGAGGTGGGTGAAGGTCCTGGCCACTGGTGACGTCCCTGGGGGACGAGCATCCCACTCCTCGGCAGTGTTCAGGGAGCACGTGTACATTTTTGGTGGAATAGGCCCAGAAGGGACCCTGGATACCATGTACAAGTATCACACAGGTAGGGGGCTGCTCTCGGTCAGTGCCAGCTGGGGAGCATGGTACCTGCCCTGGCCTTGGCGTCACACTGCAGGACTAATGTGGTAATGAACGGTGTCACTGTCCCTGTGTGTGACAGCTCAAGCTGTGACTGTGTCTTTGCACTGCAGGGAGGCAGCAGTGGACGCTCCTGCAGTTTGAGTCTCCCCTGCCTGCTGGGAGGCTGGACCACGCCATGTGTGTCATTCCGTGGCAGGTTGGGACACAGGGGGACGTGGGAGCCACCACAGCTGGGACAGAGCCACCTGTGCCAGCCGGGGACAGCACTGGGCCCCCCCAACAGGGCCAGGGCAGCACTGAAGGCACAGTTGTGCATCTGCTGTTGGTGTTTGGGGGGATGGACACGCAGGGGCAGCTGCACGGGGACTGCCTGGTCACCCTCCTTGAGTAGTGGGGCTGTGCCCCCATAGCACCAGCATTTCCTACAGCTGGAGAGTCCTCTGGGGCTGATTTTGCCCTTGGACACCCCTGAGGGACAGGGGCTCTCCCTGCACAGGATCCTGCTGGCTGAGGCCTTGCAGCCCCAGGCCAGTGGCTTTAAGGAACTACTGGAGCTGGCACCACAGAAGCTCCCTCTGGACTCAGTTCCATGTCTTATCTAATCCCCTGGATGGGGTAAGGATCACAGTTGAAATAAAGAGACCAAATCAGATTTTTTTTTTTTTTTTTAAGGCATAGGCTACTTTTCAGTCTTCAGAAAACTGGCCTGTTTCATGTGAGACTTTAATAAAGCTCTTGAGAAGTTTTAATACTGCAAGAAAGTGTTCTTGTAGTTAAGCCAATCTCCTCCCTCAATGCTGTGCACCCTCACTACTGCAGGTAAAGGGTTCTGATGGATAACCTCTGGATAACTCCCTCTCCCAGCTCAAGGAAAGCTGCCCATTCAGCATTTACTCAGGCTGGATCCCCCCTTCCTTATCAGGATGTTACATCATACAACTGCAAAGTCCACCAGCTCCCTTCAGAAACAGGGAGTCACAGCTCAGTCCAGAGCAACACGTGCCCAACTCCTGCTTTAAAACCTCCCAACTCTTTTCCTTTCCAGCTTTATCCACTGTAAACTCAAGGCTGTGCAAGGAGACTTGCCCCCAGGTACAGCTGCTCCCCTTTCAATGATCCCATGAGTGGTACCTTGAGGGGTGAGCTCCTGGATGGAGCTGCTGTGACTGGGCAATGGAAATCACAGAACTAGAGCAGAGTCCAGTGTAAATAACAAATTTATTGTGGTCACTCCAGGTAGAAAAGCTCTACACCAAGTTCACATGACCAAGTTGTTAAATAGAACGTTCCACTGCCAATACTTCTAAACCCCCATTTACACTCCCTCCCTGCTCCCTCCCCAGACATCGAGCGACTGCTAATGAAAAGCAGGATACAGCCACGTCGGGCTAGCGGTTCCAGCTCCACTCTCGAGTGAAGATTCAGAGTTACATTCCAAATTAAGAGTTCAATATTTTAAACAATGTTCCTGAGTCCAATATATACACACACCACATTCGGAGACGCTGTATCTACAACTCATCCTTCTCTGCCGCCTCCTCCTCCCCGGGGGGAGGCCCTGCGCTGCCGTACAGCTTGCTGACAATGGGCTGCACCACCTCCTCCAGCTCCTTCTTCTGTGCCTTGAAGTCTTCAATGTCTCCGTCCTGATGGCTCTCCAGCCACTCGATCTTTTCCTCCACTGCCTTCTCTATAGTTTCCTTGTCCTCAGAGGACAGCTTCCCACCCAGCTTCTCCTTGTCCCCGATCTGGTTCTTCAGGGAATAGGCATAGCTTTCCAGCTCATTCCGGGCATCGATGCGTTCCTTGAGCTTCTTGTCCTCCTCAGCAAACTTCTCAGCGTCGTTCACCATCCTCTCGATCTCCTCGGGCGTCAGCCGGTTCTGGTCGTTGGTGATGGTGATCTTGTTCTTGTTGCCGGTGCCCTTGTCCTCGGCTGTGACCCGGAGGATCCCGTTCACGTCTATTTCAAAGGTGACCTCGATCTGGGGGACACCACGGGGGGCAGGAGGGATCCCCGTGAGATCGAATGTTCCCAGGAGATGATTGTCCTTGGTGAGGGGACGCTCGCCTGGAAGACACAAGGAGATGGTTACTATCCCAGCTGTAGTTTGTACTTTGTGAAACCAGGAGCCACCTTCCATCTACAAAGAATCTACAGCCTTTGTGGCAAGATAGCAGCAAGAATAAAAACCCTACAGACTCTAGTGCTCCCATGGGCCACAAGTGACACCCACCTTCATAGACCTTGATGGTCACAGTTGGCTGGTTGTCAGAAGCTGTGGAGAAGATCTGGGACTTCTTTGTGGGAACAACAGTGTTTCTTGGGATCAGCTTGGTCATGACACCTCCGACAGTCTCAATGCCAAGTGTCAGGGGACAGACATCGAGGAGCACCAAGTCACCTGGAACAGATCAAGGGCAAGACTGTGACACCACTTCAGCTGGAAACTCGACATCCCAACACTCCAGAGAGGATCCTGAAGCCTAAGGGGCACAGAACTCCAGGGACTGGAAGAGACCTAAATTCTACTGCATTTGCTCATCAATGCCCAACATCCTCTTCAGTCAACACTCTGAGGTGACAGTGAAGGTGTCATTACCTGTGTCCTGGTCTCCAGAAAGCACTCCAGCCTGGACAGCCGCTCCATAGGCTACAGCCTCATCTGGATTAATGCCACGAGAAGGTTCCTTCCCATTGAAGAACTCTTTAACGAGCTGCTGGATTTTGGGGATGCGAGTGGATCCACCAACAAGGACAATCTCATCAATATCAGACTTCTTCAGGTCAGAATCTTCCAGAACTTTCTGAACAGGCTTCATAGTGGAACGGAACAGGTCCTGTGGAGACAAAACCCCCACAACCGTGAGACTGTATTGCCAACATGTCCAGTCGCCCCATTGTGCCACTGGGGTACAAAGGACAAGCACTGCAGAGGAAGGACACCGACTGGCTCATGAGCAGCCTTGGTGAGGCCCCAGCTCCCTGGCAGGGAGCAGCTGCCTGCTGTTCTGTGCAAGCAGGAGTTATTTATACCCCAAAGTGCAATGTCACAGCATGAGACACTGCACATTCCTAAGTCCTCAGCCCAGAGCTGAGGCCATGTAACTTTACCTTTCTACACTTACCATGTTCAGCTCCTCGAACTTGGCTCGGGTGAGTGTCTCTGAGAAATCCTCTCCCTCAAAGAAGGACTCTATTTCAATCCTGGCCTGGTGCTGAGATGACAGGGCTCGCTTGGCCTTCTCCACCTCCCTCCTCAGCTTCTGCACAGCTCTGTTGTCCTTCCTGACATCTTTGCCAGTTTTCTTCTTGTAGAGTTTGATGAAATGCTCCATAACACGCTGGTCAAAGTCTTCTCCACCCAGGTGAGTGTCACCGTTGGTAGCCACAACTTCAAAGACTCCATTGTCAATTGTGAGGAGGGAGACATCGAAAGTGCCACCACCCAGGTCGAACACAAGGATGTTCTTCTCTCCCTCCCTCTTGTCCAGTCCATAGGCAATGGCAGCAGCTGTTCTGTAGAGGGAACAGCCCGTCAGAGCTGGGGGTGCCCGCCCAGCCCTCCCCAGGGGCAGGAGAGGGGTGGGTACTCACGGCTCGTTGATGATGCGCATCACGTTGAGCCCCGCGATGGTCCCGGCGTCCTTGGTCGCCTGGCGCTGGGCATCGTTGAAGTAGGCTGGTACTGTCACCACTGCATGGGTCACCTGGGCAGGGAGGGAGAGACACAGCTCTGTTAGGACAGAAAACCACAGTCTGTACAGAGCACTAGCTGCCCAGAGCAGGGCCGGTCCCACTTTCTTTACACAGAAGTGAAGACCTATTCAACAGGACTTCCTGAGGGGCCTGCAGCACTGAGTGGGGTTCAGAATGGCATGGGTAGCCCTGACTCAGCCCACCCATCTCCCTTTTCCTAAAGCTGCTGCTCTAATTTGGTACTAGCAGCTCCCATGCACTCACCTTCTTCCCCAGGTAAGCCTCTGCGGTTTCCTTCATCTTTGTCAGGACCATTGCAGAAATTTCTTCAGGAGCAAATGTTTTTGTCTGTCCCCCTCCAACATCGACCTGAATGTGGGGTTTGGCTTTCTTCTCAACCACCTGAGGAGAACAATGCATACTGTCTCATTCAATCCTTCATACAGTTGTTCCCACTTGTTCCAGTGTTTTTTTTCTCTCTGAAGACCACACAAAGTCTCTATGACAGATACAACCTAAGGGCAGTTATCACCAGAAACTGTTGTTCCTCCCAGGAGGGCTGGGGAACCCCAGGGCTGCTCAGAAAGGCACTGTGAGTCAGATGCCTCTTCTGACTGGGGCTGTAGGTCCCCCCAGCCCCTCCCTTCACTCTCGGGGCCCACCTTGAAGGGCAGGTACTTGATGTCCTGCTGCACAGAGGGGTCGTTCCAGGTGCGGCCGATGAGCCGCTTGGCATCAAACACGGTGTTCTCGGGGTTAGACGTAAGCTGGTTCTTGGCAGCATCACCGATCAGACGCTCTCCCTCGGGGGTGAACGCCACGTAGGACGGCGTGATGCGGTTCCCCTGGTCGTTGGCGATGATTTCCACGCGCCCGTTCTTGAAGACGCCCACGCTGGGGGTGGGGGAGAGCGGAACAGTCAGGCGGCGCCGGGGCCTGCACATCCCCCCCGCCACCCTTCCCGTCCTCCCGCAGCCTCTTTCCCGCACACCCCGGGGCCCACAGGCCCTGGCCCCCCGCCCCGGCACTGCCCCAGTCCCCACGCACCAGGAGTAGGTAGTGCCCAGGTCGATGCCCACCACCGTGCCCACGTCCTCCTTCTTCTCCTCCTCGTCCGCCCTGGCGGCGCCCAGCGCCAACAGCGCCAGCAGCAGGAGCCTCATCGCGACCGCTCTGTGCGCCCACCTGCGGGGTCACAGCGCCGGTTACACAACGGAGCGCCACGTGCGCCCCTCCCCGCGCCACAACCGCCCGCCCTCCCCGCGTGGAACCGCCGCCCCCCACCCTTTCCGGGCTCAGAACCACCGCCCCGATC